>JAHXMU010000118.1:4004519-4034737 GCA_019455685.1 Philornis downsi | reverse complement strand
ATAGGGAAGTATACAGACAGAAGGAGAGAGGTCAAATGACCAGAAAACGATTCCGATACATTCGGTATGTACAGGGAGTTCGTCGGGAAGGTGTACTACTTTGTTTTGCCACCATTTTGGTAAACATTAGTCTTGACAGTTCGTATTTGGCAGTCGTGAAGTAGAGACGTTGCAAATTTATTATGGAAAAATATTGAATAAACAACGCATTTTAATCGTTAAAACATTTGATCAAAATCAATCATCGATTACTGTGACGATGAGAAAGTTATGTGAAATTTTTGGCAGAAACAATGTGCCAACAAGACGCAATATTTATCGTATAGTAAATGATTTCGAAGAAAGAGGATCAGTAGCTGATAGGGCCAAGCATGGACCACAACGTACTACAAGATCGGCTGAAAACATTACTTCTGCTCAAAAAAGTGTTCAAAACAATCCATCAACCTCAATTCGACGCCGTGCTCAGGAGCTTGGTCTTCAAAGAACAACTTTGGCCACAATTTTGCACAAGGATTTGCATTTGTTTCCATTTAAGATTCAGTTGACACAAGAGCTTCTTCCACAAGACCATTTACGCCGCCGTACATATGCCAATAGGATGTTACAGCTCGCCCATGACAACCCCGATTTTCATGAAAAAATCATAATGAGAGATGAGGCGCATTTTCATTTGAATGGATGTGTGAATAAACAGAATAGTCGGTTCTGGGCGATGGAAACCCCTCAAATTATTCATCAGTCACCTTTGCATCCATTAAAAGTGACAGTCTGGTGTGCAGTTTGGTCAGGAGGAATCATTGGACCTTATATCCTTGAAACTGAAAACGGCGTAACGGTAACTGCCAATGGGGAGCGATATAGTGATATGATTGAAAACTTTTTAACGCCACAACTGCATTCTTTGGGCTTGATTAACATGTGGTATCAATAAGATGGTGCCACATCGCAGACAGCCAGGATTACAATGGAATTACTGCGAGACCTCTTTCCACAACAAGTTATTTCAAGAAATGGTGATGTTGATTGGCTTCCACGGTCGCCTGAGCACAGGAATGAGTACAAACTTATCATACCCTTAATCATGACCACTTCAGCTGCTTACTCGCTGTAAGTTTCAGAAACGGTACTATTGCATTTAGTTTTACTTTAAACATCCTAAACTAAATCTGTTTCTAGGATAACATGAGAGTGTAACTTACCCCATTCATTACATTACACTTTTTATCATATCAAATGTATGGAGGGTAATGATTAAAACAATAGCTCAGATGTTTTATTTTATTATACATTTTCACCGAACGTTGACAATGCGTAACTCTTAGACTAAGCTTAATAAGTTAGTGATGCACGGGTCCTTTGAGATGAGGCTTTATTGCAAAAATTTCAATGTCGATGTACTCTTTTTAAGGTAGTCCAAAAAATTGGTATACTCTTGATATAATGCAGAAAAATGTATTTAAATCAATGCAATTCAATTCCATTAAACAACCCTAAGCAAACATCGGCAACATGAGAATCATAAAACTTCATATTTTAAGCAATGCAATGCTAATTTTTCTAAATCCTGCTATACAAATAATGGGTTTTATACTGATAAACGTAAAAGCCTTAGGTCCCATTGGCCTAACATTTTGAAAGTGTTTACAAATGAGTTGAATTCTGCGTATGAGTATGTCTTGAAAAGCTTGATTTTGAAATTCTTTGCAAGCCATTCGCCCTACACATGAAACCGTCAGTGAAAGTTTAAAACTTATTTCACATTATAATATAAAGAGAATAATTTCTCTTCCCCCTTGAGAAATCACATAAATTTGGAAACAAAAGTAATATGAATATTTAGTTTGCAAAAGAAAGGGAAACTTATAAATTACATTTTCTGCTGAAGAAAAACAAATTCTTTTAATTCTTCTTGCATCTTTACCCAAATCTAATTTGTTTGGAAACGTTAATTCGTACACTTTGGCTTTTAACAGTGAAGCACCACCGAATGGCAATAATCCTCAAGACGTTGGGCGATGTGTGACTGCTTTCCGTGTGTTATGTGTGCCTCCCCCCATACTCGAGTTGATCTATGCGAAATGCATAAAGGAGCGCAATAAGGAATGTGAACGGGAAGATGCAGTGTTGAAACCGTTTAGAAATGAAAACTTTCTAACCACAATGTGTTCTGAGCTTTAGTGTTACTTTAAATGCCACTACTTATACACACTTTCCAGCAAACACGCGATATTCTTAAATGTTCATTTGTGTGTGTGTGTGTGTGTGTGTGTGTAGAAGTAGGAAGTACAAATGTTGGTAAGCTAAAAGTTCTTAGTATAAAACTGCGAACAAAAGAGGGAAAATTAGAAGATACTTGTTCTTTTAATTATCACAACCGCATGAATGTAATTTCCGGCAAAAATAAAGCACAATTTTCGCAAATACCGTATGGTTTCAACTTTCTGTTGCAGCTCCCATACACAGGCGCACAAGCAGTGGCAGCACAATTTCGCCGAAATATAATAAGCGAAGAACTTAAAATGGATTTAAGTAAAAGCACAGTGCTAATAGTTACGATGAGACATGAAGAAATAGTGCTAAACTGCAAAAATTTCATATTTTTACATCGCCAAATACGCACAAGTTTGAGAAGAATTGTGCGGTAATTAAGTTCAGAAAGGCCAACAATGTTAAAAATTTCATTTAGAAATCAAAAGCGCATATAATTTTCTTTCGTGAACTTTTCTAGTAAAATCTATAAAATTACAAAAAAAAAGACAAAAATGTCGATATTCCAGCACATTCAGTAACAGATCGGCTACTGATATCTTCCATACCAGTTCTAAAGGGTGTCCCAACAAGAACGCTAGAATTAAATTTGGCGCCATTCGAAGTTTTATTGTTTGACATTTAAACAATTGTTATTGTTTGCTAGTAGAAGGTACGAGGTTAGTAAAAATGGAGCGCTGTACCAATGAACAACGCATTCTCATTGTGAAATTGTTTTACCAAAATGGTGAAAGTTTTGCGGCAACATTTCGCAAATTGCGATCAATTTGGGTCACAATAATGCTCCAAAAGAGTCAACTGTAAAGAGATTAATGTATAAATTTGCCAAAACTGGGTTTGTTAGTGATGTAAAAACAACAACGCCCCTTCGACCAGGTCGATCGACCGAAAATGTCGCAGCGGTACGTGATAATGTCGCGCAAACTCCATCCACCTCAATTCGACACCGAGCTCCAATTTTGACGAAAGATTTGCATCTTCATGCATACAAAGTTCAATTGACTCAGGAACTGAAGCCAGCTGACCATGGACAGCGAAGGGAGTTCGTTAATTGGGTATTGGAGAGCCAACATGAAAATGCTGACTTTGCTGGTAAAATCATCTTCAGTGACGAGGCCCATTTCCATCGTGAATAGGCAGAATTGTCGCATTTGGGGTGAGGAAAATCTTCGAGTGATTCACGAGAAACAAATGCATCCTCAACGTGTCACTGTGTGGTATATATTTTGGGCTGGAGGAATCATTGGACCTTTTTTTATGAAAATGAGGCATGTCAAGCGCAAACATTCAATGTTGTTCGATATCGTGAAATGATAACTAGTTTTTTCGTGCCTACAATTGAAGAAATGAATGTGGAGGGTATGTGGTTTCAACAAGACGGCGCCACATGTCATACAGCCAAGGAAACAATTCAATTGCTGCATCAGTCAGTTAAATTTTGCGTTCTTGTTGGGACACCCTTTACAACATGGAAAGAAAGAAATAGAATTGTGTGGAAATAAATAAATGCCAAAATGGCCGCTATATTCTTATCGACAAATGCCGTGAATTAAAGTTTATTAAAAGAAGAATCACTGTAACTTACTGAAGTTAATTATTATAACTCACTAACTTTAGATTAGAGATTATAGAGAATACACTGAGTTTTGCCAAAATGGCTAATTTTCGTAGTGCAGGAAACTTTCATTCGCAGAATTGAGTTTAGCAAACGCCTTATGCTTGTTAAGCTACATAGAACCTGACACAACAGAATAAAAGAAACGAACATAGGAAATATGGATTAAATTTATATTAATTGAATGAAAAGAGCTAGAAAGACTAATCTCGACAGTCTACGAATTCATTTTTACGTCGGAAAAATTAAGGATCTCCAAATCGATCAGTTTGAATGGGACTGCAATCGATTTTCATTCCCAAAACTAAGTTTATTAAGTCATGGGCGGGTGTAAATTTGGTTGAATTATGTAACTAAGAATACATGTATCATAATGACCATTTGTATGAAAGGTATCAAAATTGGCGAGGTTATTTAATCGATTTTTTCTAAGTATTACAAGGCAGTAAAAATTAATGCAATGGTCAAAAATTTAGGTTATTGCGGTACAGAAGTTAGATGTTATAGGGGAAAAGCTGAATTTCGAGTAATTTATATGGGAGGCATTAGAAAGGGCATTGCAGTGGCGCCCATTTTCATTATCAGACAACAATTATATTAGTAATTGGATAAAATATATGAACATAATAAAACATGGTATATATTGGTCATTTGTGTAGGAGATACCAGAAGGTTTGATTCTTTCAACTTTTTGATTATAAAACGATACAATACCCAAAAAATTTAGGTTACCATTTTCTGTCGATTAAGAGGAAAACTGAATTTCAGGAAATATTCCATTTTATATGAGAGGAACCAGGAGTGGTGTGTCTATATGGCGCATTTACAATCCCGGCTATACCAAGCTTTAAAATGTTTCGTTAAGATAGAGATAGAGAGAAAAGAGAGATATCAATCAACGACAAAGGTCTTGAAATACATTTGATCAAAAAGTACTTTGTACTTTAGACGCTTCCCATTTGGTGGTACGTTTAGCGTATCTAATGGTATATACTCGAACCTTCATTTACTCGAAAAAAGGTATAACTGGAGAAGGGACGATGGATCACATGATTGATTTCATGTGTGAGAAAACATTTTTTCTGAGTTGATTTAGCGAACTAAATTACAATTTTGTCTCAGAGCAATACCTTATATCAATTCTTACAGGAAGGCATTTCCCGTCCTCCTTAAAGAGTTTCACTAGGCTATAATATGCAACTATAATATTAACCTGACAGTGTTAGCATATCCTTGAGCTAAATCGTGAGAAAAACAATCGGATTTGGCAAAGAAAAATTGTCTATCCTTGTTAAAATCGGAATTTCCTCACAGAAGCATGATTTAAATCTCATTTTGTAGTAGTTGATGACGAAGTTTTATTACAACCAGATGAATTTGGTGACATTTAGTATCTTTCACTTCATGTCTGACTGCACTTCACTTCACTTCATGTCTGCCTGTACAACCTCAAGATTGTATTAAAAGTTCATATTCGTAATAGCTTATTATAGATATGAAGAACGTTCTTACTACGGAAGTTCATTTTGCAATCAATTAATACCTTTTTTGGAAACAGGCCTGAGTTATTAAAATTAAACGAATTCGGTATCTGGTGACTTAATTGTAGCTTTTTTATTAATAACTAATTTTTAGGAGATATGGGTTAATACGAGTAGTATCAGCTATAACTGAACTATTGCCATTTTCTAGCTTATGGACAATTTTAGGAAGTCATTCGATAGAAAATCAAAAAATTAATTTTTAGCGACCAGCCAAATCGTACATGTAAGTGCTGATTTCAATCTGACAATGCATTTTACGTTAAATAAAATCATGGAAAGGAAATGCTACCATTCGATACAATTTCGATATATCTTCAGAAAAGCTCTTTATAATTCGTTTAAAGCGAGACTGCTAAACGTCACCGGACTTTTGGCAGAATTGCAATCATAAATCTCACTGTTATTCACTTGCTAATAACCAAAACTATTCGCAAATTTTTCAAAGTAGACCGCGACTTTCAAGCCTCAAACAACTACACCTTGTTAATGACATAGAAAATCGGTGTAGTGGTTGCCATAGTAAAAAGGCTCATGTTAAATAGAAATTATTATAAAAGAGAAAAAGAAAACAAGGGGATAAGCGTAAAAATAGACAGGAGGAATGTATTACGGTCTATATTAGCCAACTAACATGTATTACGGTCTATATTAGAATGGACGATGTACCTACTCATTATCACATAAGTAGATGACTTTTATAATATGATAACATATCTATTTAATTTTTTATTTCCTCATTTAGCAAATATTACAGAAAACTGCTTTTAATACCAATAAAATACAAAAAATTATAATTTTTCAAATGTTGGTTGCGTTAATTTCGGTCTTATCGGACATCGACTCATTGCCAGATAGATGAAAGTGCCCTTCTCTTGGTTAATACACGAATTTTGCTCATTTTTTCAATAAAACTTTGTACGAGTACTTTTACCCAAAAGAATGAAAAAATGTAACATCCAGACGGAAGTGTCTAAAGTAAAAAGTTTCTTTTGAGTTTCTTAAGGTTTTAAGTCGATTGAGCGATGTCCGCCCGTCTGGCTGGCTGACTGGTAGACACAATAACTCCCATAAATCTTTATAAAACTTTATAGAACTTAGCACAGCCTAATACTTTGTTAGATCATAGCCGGCCCATCTAAAAAATGGGCCCAAATAAATGGATCGATTTTCCGAAATTTTTTTACAAGTAACCCTAATTTGTCGATGGTGGCCACTTGGATTTTTGTTTTTGTCTATAATTCTTAATAATTGGTGTATAATTTAGAGAAAATCGAACAGTTTGTAAAAACCACCACCAAAGATAGATTAAAATGCATTTGGCCTGAAATTGCTCTTTCTGATGTTCATGGACCAAAGATAAAGTGGTCCATAAAAATGCATTTGGCCTTAAATTGCTCTTTCTGATGTTTATTAACCGTGAACCTACATATATATAGCTGTCATGAAAGATAACAACGGGCTTCTGGTCATTACCTACCGGGATTTGTCGCAACTGAGAGGAGAAAGTTTCTACAAGTTATAAGTTGCTAATGGCAGGACAGCACGCCAATTGTCTGTGACGATATCGACTGCCCAGTACCGTGTCAAAATGAGATCAGAATAGCAGTATTACAGCTGAATAACAACAAACGTACGGTGCTGATGACCTTCTTCCAAGGAAGAGCATGGGTCCAATAAATGCGTTATCGATGATTGAAAGCTGAGTTTTTATGTCCTGGGCTCGGAAATGTCTCCCCAAGTATACGTGCAAACAATTGTAGTATCAGTCATTTACCTATCCATTGCAAGGTTTTATCATGCATGCTATGCGAACGACTGAAACCAATTCCACCTGATTTAATTAGGCGTTATAATTAGGCCTCTGTACCTGGTAAAATTACAAGTAACATTTATTTACACTGCGATATACTCCGGGTAATACATAGAAATACAAAATCAACAGATATTACTTTCCGATGGCTATAAAGCTGCATCCTGGGTCGATACAATAAACATTTTATGGAGCCAAAACTGAGTTTGGTATTTTTATTAATACACAACAAATACAGGCAAAAAATTTACTGGACTATTCAACATTTGTAGCACGGCTGGTACCTTCTTTAATTGAATTCGTATGATACTTTTATTTCCTGCTCATCCTTGGCCGAAATGTTGCTACAATCTCCTCAGCGAAAATGTATACGCTCGTAAGCGATGACAAAACCAAATTAATCGCTTCGACGAGCAAATATTTTTCTGATTTATAGCTCTACTTTCAACTATAAATTTGCCGTGATGAATGATTTCATGAAATGAAACGTAGTTTTTCTGATTTATGGCTCTGCTTTGAAGTTTACAACTATAAATTTACCATGATGAATGATTTCATTAAATGATTCGTAATTTTTCAAGATACAGTAATTTATGTGTACACAATGCAGTCAATTATCTGCAAGCAATGTGAAACTGTGGAAATACAAGCTTTAAATTCAATTATTAATTATGTATTACTAATATTTTCAAAGTGTGCTATTTCGTAACACTGTGCACAATAGGTGCATCTAAACTGATTACCTGATTGCTCACGCAACTTCCAATGCTTATAAAGTTATTGAAATAATTGATTCTAGATTTCAACAAATTACATTTGTAACATTCATGCACAAATTTCGATGTAATACATTAGCTAAAAGACCACTTCGAGTTAAATTAGTTGGAATTATTAATTTGTTCGATTCTAAAGCAAACGTATTTAAGGATACATGTAACGTACAATGTTACAAATTAACCCAAATGGATTCAGAGATTCGTTGGTTGTTATCTGTGTAAATAAGTACATATATTTCTTGTGCCAGGAATGTTGAAAATATCGTATATTTTAGCACAATAAGTACAGGGCGTTCGTCGGGAAGGTATACTGCTTTGTTTTGCCGCCATTTTGGTAAACATTAGTCTTGACAGTTCATATTTGGCAGTCGTGAAATAGAGACGTGGCAAATTTATTGTGGAAAACTATAAACCAACGAGTTTTAATTGCTAAAACATTTTATCAAAATCAATCATCGATTAATGTGACGATGAGAAAGACACGTGAAATTTTTGGGAGAAATAACATACCAACATGAAGTGAATGATTTCGAAGTAAAAAGGTCTGTAGCCAAGCATGGACCACAACGTACTACAAGATCGGCTGAAAACATTACTGCTGCTCAAGAAAGTGTTCAAAACAATCCATCAACCTCAATTCGACGCCGTGCTCAGGAGCTTGGTCAACAACTTTGACCACAATTTTGTACAAAGATTTGCATTTGTTTTCATTTAATAAAATACCGCGTGAAATGTATGAAAATGTAATGAAAAATGTGCTTAAAAGGGCTCGCACTTGTGAGGCTTACAGAGTCGGACATTTATCAGATATTGTATTCCATACATAATTGCCGACATTAGATAAACCATTTATCAATGTAAGATCCATTCTCTTTCATTTAATCAAAAATTATAAACAAAGAAATTAGTATACCTTCCCAACGGACACTCTGTATATAAAGACACTCTGTATATAAGTGTACTAAATTCGAGTGCATTTAGTGAAACTATGTGAAAAATGTAATTTCGTAAAATCGGTCAGTTTGTACGGGAGAAAATAGAGGGAGTGTGTCGATGTGGTTCATTTAGAAACCTGGCTACGGTCTGGTAAAATAACAGGCTGTGTAAAAGAAATTTTAAATAGTGATTTAATACAGTTATTGTATCTATCAGACAAATAGACATTCGAACATCGTTCAATTGGCTGAAAGAGTCACGAAAATTACGTCGTCAAATCGCTTACTTCTGTGTGTTGGCCATTCCAGATGCAATCATGAAAGCAATAGTAACGATACCAAAATGTCATCTGCCGTCTGGTGCGGATGTTATTTAAGTTCAATTATTTTCAAAAGCCATTAAGAAGACATAAATGCTTTATTTTGAAAATAAATGAAGTACAAATATTTTAACATAGCTAAAAAATTGTTTAAGTTTCCTAATGTAGCAACATTCATAAGCCACAAGTTGCGTTCAATACTGCGAATAGAAACAATTACAAACTTGGTACAATAACTTGCCCATCCAAAAATCTACCATCAGAAAAACAAAAAATCTTGAGACTTATTTCCAAATTGTGCTCAAAAAACAGTTTCATTACTAAAAGCAACATACGATAGAAGTATATGAATACTTGAAAGAATGCTATCAGTTTGTTCACCGTTTTGGTAGAGATTATTCAGAAATAGTAAAAAGCACTCATTTTTATTTGAATAACGGGTAAAGTCGATATCTTAAGTGTAAATAAGAAGCGAATCTGGTACACAGTATTTTCTGATAATGATGCAGTACATCTGCCACGTCAATATGGACCTTCCGGGAAATAAGTGAGAAAATTTAAATCATTTGGAAATGGTTTGCAATATCTAAACATAAACTTTGAAAAAAGCTATATCTTTCGGAATTTATCTGAAAGTTTTACCAGTTGTTTATTGATAGGACAAACAATGCATGGCATTGAAGACTTCATTTACCAGAGCAATAATGATCCAATTATGGCCAAATATACACCGTTTTGTATGATAACTTAAGGCCGAAGGTAATATCAATATGCCTACCTCATACAAACAGCTGACAGATGATTTCAAAAAGCTTGTAATTGGTTCATTTTTTAACACCAGTCACCATACACAACACCAGTTGATCGATTTCGCTATGATTCAGGTGTGATTTGCAAGTGGAGGTTCGATTCATGAGATTTTTTTGCATGAATTCGTTTGGTAATCATACAGCGAGCATCCAGGCTTATTCACATAGTTCTAAAAAAATTTTATGCAATGTTTTGACCCTGGTCAATTGAAATAGTGCTTACGAAAAGATTGAACTTGATGATTTCCAATAATCTATCTGCATTTTCGATAATTGCTAGTGTTCATTCTCTTTGCTGCTGTAAATTTTTGACGCGCGCTTAACCGATACTAAGTCAAGCAATCACAAATCTGTAGTTTTTTGGGTACGAAATCGTATCTTTCTAACGCCCCCTAGTGTAACGCGATTGCACATGCAAGCTACTGTCTTTATGACGTAGAATGTTTATTTGACATACATATAATGAGTTTCTTTTTAGTATATTAGATAGTATTTGTATATATTTAGTACATTTATATGGCGATTTTGAAGAATTTTAACTGCTAGAATTTTAATTGATTTTAATTTGAATTAAGTATAACTGTCATCGTGGTAACTCCCTGAAGATGTGTCCTATTGACCTGTCTTAACTGGAATGTAATTATTTGAGAAAATTTACTACCATACATTTGTTTAATCAACTTTCTAATCTATTGCACTAATCGCTAATTGATGACAGTAATTTCTGGTTCACCTTTTAATTCATCGAAATTTATCGGCCTATTTGAACCACTCAGCAGAAGCCTTCGATCAATTTATAAACTAACATATAATACATATAATACATATATATATGCTTATAATTAATCAACTATTCGGCCATGGCTAAACGTTAATCGAGAAGGTTTTATACTATTTTGTTTACAACCACAGACAGCTTACTCGTTTGCAATGTTTAAAGCATTGCAACAGTGTCATCGATGCGAAGGATATATAATATGATTTATTCATTATCATCGAAACTGGGCTAGTACGTATATACGCAGTGTACACCATGTTCTTCGCAATCACTGAGAAAGCAACAAATTTTAAGATTTGCAAATATTAAATTTTAATAAAGAAGGAAAAATTGGAGCATATAAACAATTTCTGTTTCTGTCGTGCGGAAATGTCAAACTCTGTTTGCCCAGCAAAGTGATACCTACGAAATTTACAAAACAAACACATACAAAATAGCTATGCGTCCTTATTTGCAAACATACACAGTTACCGCAGTAACGTTATGTTTACATAGACGAAATAACTGTATGCAAAGCTATGTAAGTACATACGAGTACATGTACATGTTTGCACACAGACGTGCCAAATATACGTACGCCATGGTCTATAATATCCATGCCATAGTCATTTGCTCTCAGCGCCCTGTTGGGTATGCGTTGCTATGAGAATCTTAAAAGTTGACAAAAAAATCTTTGCATTTTACTTAAGTGACAATGTGTACTTACAGTTTAACTGGCGTGTCATACTTTATTTACATTCACATCATTGCAAACGGTGTTACTTACAAGTACGTATCCTGTAACACCAGCCCGGATACACACCACACACACGCACACACACACACATACACTCCGTCAAGGTGTGTACGTTATCAGGATGGTAAAGTGAGAAGGAAAAAATCCGTGTATGTATCATCTCCAGCTTATTTTTTGCTATTTCGTGTATAATGGCCCAAAGCATAGAACATTAAAACGAAGGTTTTAAATTACCTGTGGTATTCGTGAAATTTGGAGCTGTTGCGTTTGTAGGTCGACTTAGTTTACATGAATCTCTTTTTGTCTAAGGATCACGTGTCAAATGTTTATATGCTCATGGAAATTAATTGCGGGGAAGATTTGCCACAAAACTCTATAAAACCGTGTTATTAGCGAGGCTAGATTTAGACGTAGACGGGAGTATCTTTCGAATCTGTAGCTACTTGACTTTTACTTACATTACATTACACTTAATTCATAGAACTCAAAAGTATTTTAATACATAATCCCAAGATTTGAGCAAGAAAGAAGTGATTAATATTGAAATTGACATTTTCTTCAGGCTGAACGAAGGATCACATGGTCATGTTGAAACACACACCAAGAGAAAAACCCCAGATTGTCGTACAGAAAACCATTAACAGAATGTACAAACAGCCGTTTAATCAGGGTTCATTACGTGGTATACCCTCTTTTTTCATACATATAATTCGAATTGACTTTAGTTATTGAAAAAGAATGTATATACGAAATGTAATCTGGACACAACAAAAATTCTATGCAAACAAACAAATGTATGAAATGTTTTTTTACCTTTACGATAGTTATTCTGACAAAATATATCATTCGACATAAAAAAACGGACTTACACCCAACATCCTCCTTTGGTTGACCCACCAGTGTGCGGAGTGCCAGAAGGGGGCGAGGTTCTTACCAAAACATACTCTGAATTAACAAATAATAAAAGAAGCAAAATTATAACTTAATGAACTCTTCAACCCAGAAGTTATGGAGGAAACCCATCATTTCCAATTTTCATATACGCTATCCTAATTAAACTCAAGTTAGTGCTACTAAATGAAATACTAGTATACAAACCTAAGAATGTGTGTTAAATTAAGTAGCACAGGGTTATCGATTTAGTCGTTCCTGAACCGCCTATCTGGCAAGACTGTCAGCTGTTAAATACCTGTCATCTGAAGTGTTATATATTTGCTGAGAGGTTTGCCTTTTACCAATATTGATCGTTTAACAAACAAAAGTGGTGACTCAAACGTGGGCATTTTTCGTACAATACGTCGTGATTATGGTTGTCATAAGCGACCTACAAGGAATTAGTGAGATTATAAAGAAATTTGAAGAGACTGAAAGTGTTAGAGGCGTGGTCAGGCCTGTGCATCATCGCAAATTTTCGGCAGTGCGGAAAATATCGCTTCTGTTAGTGATAGTATATCGGACAATCCGAATTTAAATTTAGAGCGCAATGTTCGTATGTTAACCGACTTTTGTTTGGCCAGCAATTGAAGAATATAAACTGGACGATATACGGTTTCAATAAGACGGTGCCACGAGCCGCACAACACAACCATGAGAAGTTTCCAGAAAGCGTATTTTCACATTTTGGCGATGTCAGTTGGCCACCAAGGTCACGCGATTTTACGCCATTAGACTTCTTTTGGACTACGTCAAAGGCCGTGTTTACGCGGATAATCTTCAACGGTATAAAGTGTATTAAAAAGGTACCCATTATTTTTCTTATAAATGGCTCCAGCAATCTGTATCTCGTGGAACATAACTACAATCGGGTTACACTAGATGGCATTGGAAAGATAAGATTTCAATGTTTAAAGCGCGCGTCAAAGATAGGCACCAGTAAAGATCAAATACGCCACATTTTACAATTCTTATTCGATGAAGGCGAAAACACAAACCAGGTGGCTAAAAATGTGAATAGTGTCTACGGTCCTAATACTGTAACAGACAATCACGTGTTTCTATAATTTTGATGTCAAATATGCAGCACGTTTTGGAATGCCAATTGTTGAAAGTGCGGATAGAATAGTGGTTGCGTTTGGAATTGCTTGAATAAGACTGGATAAAAAATGATGTATGATGAAGCCAAAGCCATTAACCATTAATAAAAAAAAGGAATCTTATTGCCCGAATTTCCATCTGCGAATCACTGCTAAATCGCAGCAAAATCGGTCCAATTCTGAAGCGAATATTGATTGATAATGAAGGGTGGGTCAACTACGACAACACCAAACCAAAAACGGCTGTAGGCGAAACGCAGTGAGCCTGAACAGTGGTGGATAGATGGTCAAGATGGTTCTGCTGATTGTTTGATGGAATTGGCAGAGAATGATATACTAATCTACCGCTCTACTACCAAAATCTTAAATTGACCCGTGTTATCAACACTGGGATCGTTTGAAGTAAGCTACCGCAGGGAAACGGTCAGCAGTGGGGGAGGAACTGCGTTCCATCAGGAACATCGCCAGGCCACACACAAAGATAGTGTCTCGCCAGAAGTTGTGGGAGCTTTGTTGGGAGATTCTTCCGCAACCACCTCAATGTTAGGCACCTACTGATTTCTATCTGCTCTGTGGAGAATGATTTTGCTCAAGGGAAGATTGTGAAAATCGGCTGTCTCAGTTTTTTGTCAATTGGGACGAGGATTTCTATTGAAGAGGCACACTAAAATTATTATACATTTAATATGAATTGGACTATTCGAAAAGAAATCTTCAATGTTTGGTAATTAGCAGAAATGCAATGGCTAATCAGCCAAGTTTTTCAAACTTTGCAAAGTTCTATAACGCAATACCACTGCAAAAACAAGTTGCTGTAATGCGAGGTTTAGGGTTCTCAAAAGTAATTAATATTGCAGTAAGGTAGGTGAACTTCTTCTTTTTCTTAGGTGGCGACTGGAGTAGACATTCTTATCTATTCTACGCCACCCGTAGAAAATAATTACAAGCGCTTCGATCTTCTGCGGTTCTCCTACAATTCTTTATACCAAGTATCGATAGTATTTCAAAAACCTCGTCCTTCCAACGTAGATTTGGGTCCATCCGCACAACAAAGTAATTGCTATATATTAATCCGTTTGACTACGTCGATGTCGGTATATAGCCCATACAGCTCATTGTTCATGCGACGCCGATACTCTCCATTAACGATGATGGATCTGTATATTTTCCGGAGTATTTCCTCTCGACACATATATTATATTATTATATTGAAGCTCCATCCATTTAATTTCTCACAAACTGATTGTATTAAACGCATTGTCTGCGCATAAATTTGACTACATTCAAATATACCAAACCAAAAATATAAGGGTTAAATCCGCAGTTCATATTATAGTTTTCCCAAAAATTTTTCTAAGCATTATAAATTAACCAAATGAACTTAAGTCTAAAGCGTATATTTACAAAAAATTAAACGTTTGTTTTGGAAAAATGGGGCGTGATTATTTTGTAGAATATTTAATAACAACCAACAACTCAGAAATTGCATCTGACTGAAATTTAAGTACTGGTGTTTTGCTCTTTTGAACATAATCCAAGCATAAAAGCATTCTTCAGCCTAGACGAATAGGGTGCATTCGGTAATCATTCGATGAGACTTCTTCTTCAGTTTTTCGCAAAAAAATATTTTGCTGCTATAGCAATCGTGCGTTCTGCAAAATCCATTTGTTTTCATAACTTTGGCTTTTGCGACGGTCTTCTTCACTCTAAAGCTGCATTTCATCCATATAATATTTTTTATCTGCTGTGAGGCCTTCAAGGACAAGCATTCTCAGTGCACAGCATTCCGACAATCATATAATATAGTGTGATTTTTTAAGATTTAAGATTTTCAGGTTGGCAGCACTGGTTGGTAATGGCGTCAAAACGTCATCTGTCAAAGTAAGAAGTGTACAGTATACTCTGTCATTTCATCATCATAGAAAGACTAACAAACGAGCAACGATTGCAAATCGTTGAAATTTATTATCAAAATTCGTGCTCTGTGACAAATGTGCATCGTCTGATACGACCATTTTATGGTCGTCATAATCGACCTGCTGAATCAACTATTCGTGCTGTTATCTCCAAATTTCGCACTAAATTTACTTTGTTGGACATAAAACCATCGGTTCGCATGCGTAGAGTATGTACTGAAGAAAATATTGCAGCCGTAGCGACCAGTGTTAATGACGATCATGAAATGTTAATTCGTCGCCGTTCTCAGCGATTGGGCATATGTTACTCAACCACAATGAATTTTTTTTGCCCCAATTGGCTGAGCTGAACTTGGTTGACATTTGGTTCCATCAAGACGGTGCAACATGCTACACTGCTCGTGAAACAATGGATGTGTTGAGGGATGAATTTGGTGAGCAGCTTATCTTTCGATTTAGCCCTGTAAGTTGTATCCCAATATAATGCGACTTACCGCCTCTTGATTATTTCTTGTGGGCTTATGTCAAGTCGTTAGTCTATGTAGACAAGCCGAACACTATTGAAGCCTTACAGGATAATATAAGACTCGTTATTCATGGAATACAGGCCGAAATGCTCGAAAAAGTAACGAGAAATTGGAACTTCCGCGGACAACATTTACATGAAGTTATCTTTAAAAATTAAATGGCAAAGACTAATTTATCGATCCCAATAAAAAAGTTTAAAATGTGATGCAAATTTTAGTTTTTCATTCGATTTTTAAAAAAATTACGATTAAAAAATTACCCTTTAGTTAACATTACCTTTACCTTCGTTCGACATTGATGTTGTCTTTGGTTAAGTTTTTTTAAAAATATTTTTGATTTTTAGGAAATAACGACTTTCAGTCACCTTATTTTTAATATCAGTTTCAGTTTGAAACGTTGATTGCCTACTACAGCTAGGCAAATTTTCTACCATCTCTCAACTGCTTTTGAACGCACTGCACCGCTCACTTCTGCAACATTTTCAGTGATTCGGTACACGAAATTCCAATTGCAGGACAAAATTTAAGCCAAATTCTGTATTTTTATTTATTGTAAAAACCTCTAAAAATATATGATGTGAACTGTCAAAATTTGGGCACTATAAATTTACTAAATGACAGATAATCAGATCAGGTATGGAGGAAAGTTGTGCTAACTTGGCGACAGAAGGAATTTGGTTTGAGTGGCCAGGCTCAAAATTGAACAGACGCACAGTTGTACAAACGATGTATTGTATAATATGTAATAAACTGTTAAATTTCTTTTTCAAACTTCTGTTCTCGTCCTGAATTTTGATCGTATTGTTTCTTCTATACATATAACATTTTTATAGAGTACCTTTTGACGAATATGGAATAGTTTTCCCGCAGAGAAATTTGACCAAGTCTAAAAAGTTAAAATGTAAGAATTTTTGCAACAAAGTACCCCTCAGGTGAATTTAAGCAGTGTTCCATTGCATACTAATTTTTACTGTTTTTACAATTTCTATTAGTTTTTCTCAAAAAGCGTTCCCGAACCATAACTAGCAAAAGTGCTAACAAATTTGAATAGACATGAGAAAAATGTATTTCTTCCCTGTATTTTACGGCTTTACTATCTTTTATTCAATGAAACTTGTCCAGTAAATCTAGCAAAATTCCCGACAGACAAGAAAAAGAAAACAAATGAAAACAAATGGTAGCAAGGAGAGAAATAATTATGGAAATAAATATATTGCACACGCCTGAATAATAATTATATGCTGGTTTTCACTTTTGGATAATTTGAACAAGCACAAATGTAAGGTAACCTATCCGAAAGATGGGCAAAGTTAAATTTTATACATGTAATTGTACCAGCGCCATGACAACACCCATTCACAATGGTAGATGTGCAATTTTCTAGGAAAAGTGATATAATGCGAAGAAAGGTGCGGTGTCCATAGCAAATCCCTTTGGGCATGTCTGGAAAAAAAAAACGTTGCAATGCCTCTACGTATATCATTATTAGACACATTTCTCTGTTGTCTTTGGAAAGGATTACATCCCCACGACCTGTGGAAAGTGTGTAATAACAACACAAAAAAGTTAAAATAACTTATCTTTCATCTGTTGAGAATTGTATGGAAAAATATAATTAAATACTATGAAATAACATGCAAACCTACTTAACATACTATATTGTAATTTACACATAGCCTTACACACATGTACGATATGCACGTTATAGTTAATGTAATAGTACATATGTGACTTGTAAGTGTATACGTATATATGTGTGCAATTTACTTGGGGATTGGGCTAGGGTCGGTCATAGGCCTCGCAAATTAATGCTTTTTATACTTTATTTTTTAATTATCGCAGCATATTTCGTTTTTGTTTTTCTTTTATTACTTCTGTTGCTACTGTCGCCATTTATTTTTGCCGCTCTCGTTGTTGTTTTATTTAAATTAAAGTCATGCGAAGGACGAGAAAAGCAACAAACCAAATAAAGTGAATAAACACCGAAGATAAAGTAAAATTTGTTTACATGTGTATGCGAGTACAGTTAAGGTCGAAAAATACCCTGCAGGCGTTTAGTTTGGTTCTAGGCACAGACATTATTTTATGCGTTATTAGAAACACTTTGCAGATTTTAGTGAATTCTGTCGCAAAACTTACCGGGAAATGATCAATAAACAATACCCTGATATAATACAGAAAATATTATATTTATTAATCTCTCCAATTTATTGTACCGCCTTCAGATTAAGCCGCTGCAAAATTATACACTCTTTCAAACGTATTTTGTGAAAAATGACCTCGCTTCTCGCCGTGCATTTCCTTCTGTCTGCTCTATCGATTGAAAACGGGTACCTTGAAATGCTTATTTAAGATTTCGAAAGAGAAAAATATTTAGCTCAAGCCGTATTAGGTGAATACGATGTTCAATTGATGTTGAAAGATTGTTAGAATTGTTAGAATTAGAGTTAGAATTGTTAGAATTTATCTCACAATTAGACTGTTTTGTATCATGATTCAAAATTCAAGAGTTTTCTTTGCACAAATCTGCTCTTTTTCGACAACCCTGTTGTCTCAAACGCCATATAACGTCCATACAGTATTCTTTATGTATCGTTTGATCTTCTGCCAAGAATTACTAGTGTAAAACATCGCGATAATTAAGAATATCTATTAAAATTCCCTTGAATTTTAATCGTCTTTGACGTGATTTCATCGCTAGTTATAATGCATTATATGAATACGACTATAGAGTCCGAGTTTAGCATGTCTTAAGTGAACTTTACGCTGTTGGATTTTTGGAGAAAATGCAGATCTTTGGAACTATTTGATCGACAGTGCGTTTCATATCTAAACAATCATAGCAAACGAATTAAAAGGGACAATTTTTCACCACATCTCGATCGCTTTTGCATAGATCGTATCATTCATATGATCTTAAAAAAGTTGTTAGCCTTAAGTAACATTTTCAGCGATTCGGAAATTCGACATTCCCTCTGAAATACATGGTTGAAGATAAATTATTGCTTTGAAATTTTTATCCATAGAAAAAATCGCACAACACACTTAAGATGAAGTAGTAAAATCAAGCAATGTGAACGAAGTAAGTGACAGTATACGCAAAACTAACGCCACCTTAGGGAGAAGAACAATTTTCTCCATCCTTTTAAATGCGATTTTTAATTATACATTTCCCGGCATTTCTTTTTGGCAAAATGTATGTATAATGAATAAGATTTGAAAAATGTAGTAACTCTACATCGATATTGCTGAATCAATTTATAGGAAATTGAATGAAATTTATCACGTCAATGTGAAATAATAATTGCGTTTATGTACATGCAAATAATGTAACATAGAGTGAAACTTTCAGAGTGGCATCCCCAATAAGTCCGCTAATAACAAGGCAACAGGCTTAAAGTGGAACAGGAGTCACATGTTACATGGGCTGGACATTTACATATAGCCTCCACCATGGATTACAGATCAAAATGTCGTGGACGATGTACCAACTCATCGTTGGATATGGCGGCTTGTCCAAAACACACTTTTCTCAAAAGTGATATAATATTAGCATGACCTCTACCAGTCCACATAAAGTGGATGAGGTATAGTGCATCCATTAATTTTGTGATAAATGGGCTTTATAGTTTGTATTCCGCGTTGCACAAATGCGTTCGGGTCGCGCCTGACGCCCTCGTGCTCAAAAAGCTACTCGGTCAGGAATGGTGATTATTGATGAAAAATGGGTCGTTCACGGCAACATCGAGCGAAAGCGGTCGGTGGCCAGATTAAGATTGAGGAACCAAAGGGTTTTTTTTGGGTGTATTGTGTAATTGATAGAGAATCGTCCACTACGAGCTGGTCCGCTGATACCGACTGCCTTAGTTTTTTGCCAATAGAGGCCTCCAGTGAAGGAGACACAGTAGAATTAACTTAACAATGACAGCAAGATATCAAACAAAACTATGCTATGTAAAGACTTCACTATCATGCAAAAATAATGACTTTCAAACTAATTCGAAATTCAACTGCGATACTTACCATTAAGACCAAATTATGGTGATCGTTTTGTATCACTTTTGCAATTATTTAAAAATTACTCCATATTCATGACAGAGAGTGTGTAGCAATTAGATATTACTTAAGAATAATTCCACCAACAACAAAATGCCTCCGATGTTCGAGGACGGGTTCCCAGTAATTTAAAAAAAATTACTTTGGTCAAAAGTGGCAACCTTATGAAACATATGTTTAAATTTCACATTGTTTAATATTTTTATTTGAGCCATCAAAAGTAGACGATCTCAGTGAATTTGTTAACATGGAAAAAATTGGTAACTGTTATGTTATTCAATATATCCACTTGAAAGGTCTCAGTCCAACCAATATTAAAACCGAGATAGGCTCTACTCTTGGGGAGTCTAATTTTAAATTTCCGGCCGTAAGATATTGGGTAGAAGAGTTTAAAAGAGGCCGTACGAGCTGCCTAGAGGAACACCGTAGTGGTCGACCCGTTGAGGTGTCCAGGCACAGTTAAGAAAATCCACAAAATTGTATTGGGTGATCGTTAGCTCAAGGTGCGTGAGCCATCTAAAGTGATAGGCATTTCAAAAAGTGCTATACATCGCATATTGATCGAAGATTTGAAGATGAGAAAGCTGTGTGCCAGATGGCGCGGCACCTTGCTTTCAATAGAGCAAAGACATCGTCGTGAAGATGTTTCGTGTAGTGTGTTTGGCGACGAATTTTTGCGTCGACTTAAAACAATGGATAAGACATAAGTCCACCACTTTACTATAGATATAACATAAGTCCACCACTTTACCATGGATATGACATAAGACTACCACTTTATTCCTGAGACAAAGGAACAGTCAAAGCAGAAGAGGAGAAGAAGAGGAGAATCGTATCCAAAGGAGGTGAACACGGTTCCGTTTGCATCATGGCGTCAGTTTTTTGGGATACGCATGGCAATATTTTTATTGATTATCTTCAGAAAAGAAAAATCACCAACGGCGAACATTATACTAATTTATTGCAGTGTTCAAATTATGAACTAACGGAAAAAGACCGCATTTGGCGAAAAAGAAAGTGTTGTTTCATCAGGACAATGGTCCAGTTCACTCATCAACTATTGCGATGGTCAAAATTAATGAATTAAAGTTTAAATTGTTTAAAATAATCAAGCAGCATATTTGTCAGACTTAGCTCCGTCGGACTATTTTCTATTTCCAAACTTGAAAAATGGCTCGCGAGTAAAAAATGTTCCAACAATAAGAAGAGCTGGAGTCTGCGGTTGATGGCTATTTTAAGGAGTTTGATAATTCTTACTATAAACAGATTATGTTGAAACAGAGATAATGTTGAAAAATATAGAAATTTGTTTCGAAAATTTTTGTGTCTTCTTGTTAGGGGGCTAGCTTTGGGACTGTCTGTGCGACCGTATGATATTAGCCCAAAATTTAAATAACGTATACATAAATTTTATATTTGTATAACAGCTTTTGACGCTTACTGTATTTTGAGGCAAGTATGCAGTTGGCATACTGCCGTTTGAACAGTAACCCCCTAAGGACTGCAGTGTGATTCCAATGGGTGAGGTTTGAGACTAGGGGTAGAGACCAGAAGCAAATGAAAATAACAACTAAACAACAACGAAAAGTACTATCTGCTCATTACGAGTCACTGTAATGACGATGATAATAATAATTATAATGATGAAAACACATTTTGCTTTTAACATATTATTACCGCTACCTTTAAATGTTTTGACGCAACATTTTATACTCACACATATTTACGCTTAATAGCTGTTATGAATGTGTATGTGGGGTCATAATACAAACGAATATTTATGGTATGGCTTACGAACCGTGTATATGTATTAAAAATTAAGACAGGGTTTTCCTATGTGGTTGTGTATGCCATTTGTAAATATTGTCACTATCGCATCCGTATTTAGAACTGCTTCTTGAAAATTTAGCTATGACTGTAGAACTGTTCTGTTGTTATTGCAAATGGTTTTCTAGTAATATTGATAGAATGATTTCTTCCAGTTGATATGTTTATATAAAGATTGATGTTGAAAAATATAATATAATAATTTACATTTTCGTTTTCGGCTCTTTGGACTCTTTATTGGGTCTTCTGCTGTTATATCCATGCTATTCAGGTTTTAAAAGGGAATTGGGTATAGTTTAAAAAAGGACCTTATAGCAAAATGAAAATAAACCAATAAATAAAAGCGATAAGTAAGTAACTCTCAAGTAAAATTGCATAAACGTGATGTATCTATAAAAGAAGAAGAAATACCGACGAATATGCTTTTGATACACTGCCTCAATATTAGTTTTACATTATACTTTAAGAGTAATTATATTTTGAGCAATATTAGCTGACAACATGTTATTAATATTTGTTGCTTACATTTTACTTGCTTAAAATATTTAATTATTTAAATTGTTGTCCAGTGTAAAAATATCGAACGGATTATCACATCCACTCTGATGATTCCTATACAAATTGCCTTATTTCATTGAAAATAAAATTTAAACTTACTTCTTCAAATGAAATTACGCTTCATTGTGAAACCCTATATTGTATATTTAAAAAAAATTTAAGACAGAAATTTAATTCACTTCTTCTAATGAAAATACGCTTCATTGACATACGCTTTGCAAATTGCTTTGCAATTGATTGCACCTGCAAATTGACCGATTTAATAAAATTCAGTCATCCATCTGTAATTTCTAAACGATTGACTTGGGAAAGTTTCGATTAAGGAATCAACTCAGCGCCAATTTCTGCATTCCAAAAGTTTTTACCAGTTGGCCAATAATTATATTAAATTTGATCCAAGTTGACCTTACAATATCCCCTACCAGTGAATCTAAAATGGCAACTAATTTCAAACAGCTATTAATTTTATAATATTTAAAACTTTTTGTAATTTCATAAAATAAGAAATAAGTATCTTTTGTGGGAGACATAAATAAAACAAGTGTTTTGCGTGTTCGGCGGATTTCTGCTATCGAAAAAAACGGATCAATGAAGGTGCATCAAATTTTGTGTAAAAAATGGAATTAAGTGCTCAAAAACACTTGAAATGTTATTAGTCACATGCTCTGAGTCAAAAAAATGTTTACAACTAGTACAAGCTTTTCACAGAAGGTCGAGAAGATGTGAATGACGACGTTCCTCTGGATGCCCCAGCATATCAACAACCGATGAAAATGTCGAGAAAGCAAAGAAAATTGTTATTGCTGAGGATGTCGGCATATCGGTTGGCTTATGTCTTGCAATCTTTTCGGAAATTTTGGGCATGAAACTTGTGGCAGCGAAGTTCGTTCCAAAATTGCTGAATTTTGACCAAAAACAACGTCACATGACCATCGTTCAGGAATTCTTGAATGACGTCAACGATGATCCATATTTGCTTAAAAGAATCATAACTGATGACGAATCATGGATGTGTGGTTATGACATCGAAACCAAAGCATAATCATCCCAACGGAAGAGTCCAGGAGAGCCAAGACCAAAAAAGCACGCCTAGTTCGATCAAATGTCAAGGTTTTGCTCACTATTTTCTTCGTAAATAAGGAGTATTACCTTGAAGTCATGTGCCGTTTGCGTGAAACAGTACTGGAAAAGAAAGGGCGGAATTGTGGAAAATAAATTCATGAGTTTTGCATCATGATAGTGCTCACTCATCTTTGCTTGTGAGAGATTATTTTGCTAAAAACAACACCGTTATCATACTTCAGCCATCGTATTCTAGAGATTTGGCCCCCTGAGACTTTTTCCTGTCCCCAAGATTGAAGAGACCCATGAAAGAACGGCATTTGGCGACGATTGAGGAGATAAAAACTGAATCGCTGAGAGAGCTCAAGTACATACCAAAAAGTGCATATCAGAACTGCTTCGACGATTAAAAAGAAAACGCTGAAACAACTGTATTATATCTGATGGGGATTACTTTGAAGGAGGTAAAATATAAATAAATATTTTTTGAGAAAAATTAAAATTCACCTTTTTTTAGCACACCTCGTATCTATATGTATATCTGGTACGTCCCATACAAATTTAACTCCTACATTCGTTGGAGTAGCGCAAATTTCTGCTCATTACATTTATTTGTAATGCTTGATAGAATTTGAAAAAATCGACCGACTGGTCACTCCCTTTCTGGTTCCTCCCATACAAATGCGATACTTAGCTTAAACAAACTTAGATCTCTTACAAAGTTCCAATAAATTTAGTCAAATTTGGCGTACGCTGAACCTTTTCCAAAGTAAGCGGCTCACAATGAAAATGGATAGCACTGTCATACTGCTTCTAGTACCTTCCATACAAATACCCTGATTTTCCGAAATTCAATCTTTTGCCAATAATTTTTAATCGGTAGACTGCATTAGCCCAAATTCTTATTTAGTACGATTTTCTGTAAGTCGTGGGAAACATTGACCGAGTAACCACTGCCCTTTTAGTAAATCCTACAGATATGACTAATTTATATTTTTAGCTCCGTACCTTTCTAGCAGTTATACTGAATTCAGTTTAATTTGACGCAAGTTATGCATTTGGTGAAGTATATTCTGGGATTGAAAATGGATGGCAATGCCTGGTACCTCTTAATTTAATCCATATAGTTTAAAGAATGCTATCTTTTCAGTAGTTGCACTGAATTTATTGAAATTTGCGTTTGGTGAAGTATATTTTGGTATTAAAAGTGGCGGGCATTGTCGCAAACCTTCTGATGCTATCCATTCGAATTGGGCGATTTCGCATAATTTAATTTAATTTGCAGTATAGTCACCAATTCGTAGAAGACAGTTAATAAAATGTTTGGCAGTTATATTGCAATTATTGTATTGCTTCGTAAAATTCTAGTAAATCAACTGGACAACTACGCTCTCTCTCCCTATATTCCCAGATTCATATCTTCCCTTTCATTTGCACTAAATTCAGTATGATTCAAGTATTTACCAAAATTAGTACTGAGAATGGAAGTGGCAGAGTATTTTTTAAAGAATTAAGAAATAATTTTTTAAAGAAATTAAAATTATGAATTAGAAATAGCGACTCACCATGTTCGTTCTACTACCTCTCACATTTTTGCACGAACGAAAAATGAACGTTAAAATGACTTAATATTCCTACTGGTTGTCTATCGTATTGGCTTTTACTGTCGATATTCAATCAATTCTCGGTAATGTCAAAGTGATTGGCTCCAACAGCCTAGATTTCTGTTCATGGCAAAAAAATCAAATCAAACAATGACAAAAATTCAAGAAGTAACCATGCCTAAGGTGCCTTCCATACGGATGATCGACTTAAGCCGTAAGTTTTTACCACCATAACTTTAAATCAATTGAATTTGAATTGAATTCAACCAAATTTAGCACACATCATGCGCTTCATGAGCCAAACGCTAAGAATGAGAAAGTTTTTAAATGTATAGGATGGCGCATAAGCAACGTTAAGATTTGACCAATGAATACATTTTTTGTTTAAGACTTTTTTTTTCGTCTCTTTACAGAATCAGCTATTATTATTTGGGAAATTTATGATGGAAAGTCTCAGCACAGAACAAAGAACCAAAGTTGTTCAATTTTACTTTGAAAGCCAGCTTTCGATTATTCAAATCATATCGAAATTTCGTTCATGTTCGAATTGCTCCTAGCGCTTCAACAATTTACCGATTGGTTCAGCGTTTTGGGCAACAAGGAGCTGTCTGTGATCTTCCGCGTGCTGGGAGACCTCGTGCAGTTCGAAATGAAGTGACTATTGCTCGAGTGCAAGCAAATATTGGGGAAAACCTCGAAACTTCCACCAGGCGACATTCTCAGCAGTTAGAAATATCTAGGCGGTCTTTGCAAAGAATTTTACCTATGTTACATCTTTTTTCATATGAAATGCGAGTTAAAACCAACTGATGCACATGAACGCATTCAACATAGTCGCCGTTAACGTTACTTATGCGCCAACCTTTATACTAGATTTCGCATACTACGCATACTAGATTTCAATTTAGCAAAAGTTTGTAAATTCCTTAATTTATAGTATGTTTTTATAACAAATTAGCGACTTACCACACCCGTTTTTGGCATCCTTCACGCCTTTTTGGAGGGGTGCCAAAAAATACTTGATGCAAAATTACATGTAAGTTTTCCACAGGTTATTCGAATATTTTATTTAAGTATGAAAAAAGTATTAATTATAAAAATTGCTTAAAGATCGTAATACAATTACAGAGTCATCCTTTGTAACAACAAGCCTTCTTCACGCAATTACGTTTCTTGCGTTGTTTGAATACAATTCTTTGAAAATGCCCTCGCCCATATATGAAATATAACGAACAATCATCAAACAGAAACACACAAGGACGTGTCATAAAATTAAATACTTCTCGCGAGAATTAAGTGCAGCAAATGAGTCGACTATAAAAAGGTGAGCGGATTTCCTTCGCAAACAATACTTTGTGATTTCTTTTTTCTGTTCGTAGGTGTGTTTTTAAGCTTGTGGAGTCAATCTAAATAAATTCTATTATAAAATTACATTAAGCAATTGTTTGACTACTGATGGAAGCATGAGTTCATATAAAACTAATGCTTTGGAATTGTCAAGTTTTCTGTTAAGGCTTGTTAATACTATGATCATTTTCCTTTTCCAATAAAAAGGGGTAAGAGATTGTAGAACCCAGAGGTCCTAAATATTAATATTAATCGCCATTCCGCTGAAACAAATGCTCGTCCAAGTCTATATTCTTAATTTTCGCACCAAAAAAATTTTTAATTATTTTACCATTTTAGATTACCGCGTTGTCACTTCAGGAACAAGTTTTCAAGTCAATTGACTTAAACAAACCAGTACAGAAACTTTAGCCAAGAGAACAGACTTACATAAGTACCTTCGCCCATTTCCTTTGCATTAATATAAAAGTGTGTGGAGAGGATTATATTACAAAGCAATGAACTGAAATTAAGCATGTTGCAAACTACGAATTAATTTAATTTAATTTATTTATCAATTTTGAGATAACCTAGCACAACAAGATTAAATCTTTTATATTACAGTGCTAGTGGCATAAGTTATAATATCACGATGTACATAATTTAAGCAAACAAAACATATATTTAGATATTTATACTCTTAATACACTATTAATGAATTTGATTTTTAGTTATTTTATTCATTCATTTAATTTTATTGTAATTAAGTTCAATCTTTATAAAGTGTAGCTAGTTTCCGTTTAAATTTTAATGCGTTGCTCAATATTTGAAGCTGAGAAGGAAGAGCGTTCCAAAGACGAACAGTACATATAAAGAATTGCCTTTCTGAGATACGGGTTCTATAAATTTGTTGTATAATTTTTTTACCTCTATTGGACATGGCAAAACGTATTCTTTGAAAAAGATATTTTGGCTCACTTGAGACTATAATCCTCTGCATTAGTAATAGACTTTTAAATTTCAATAAATTCTCGAAGTTCATATTAAATATTTGGTAAGAATAAGCAGAGATTCTATCATTCCGTTTTTTATTGAAGATATACCTTGCTATGTTATTATAAGCAACTTTGAGTTTGCGCGAATCCGTACTATCACAGTTAAAATAGATTTCACATCCATACAGAAGTGATGGAATTAAATAGCTTTTCGCTAGAAGCATGCGTATATCAAACGGTGTTGAATGTCTGACAGCCCATAGATTTCTTAACATGCAATGTACCTTACCAACGACGCTATTTATATGATTTGACCAAGTCAATTTGTTATTGAAAATTACCCCCAAGTTGGATGAGGACTTAACAAACTTAATTGGCGTGCTGTTAAGTTGCAATGGGAACAGTTCACTTTCTATAATTTTCTTGTTTGAAATAATCATATATTTAGATTTGGAAGGATTAAGACTTAGTTCATTTTGACATGCCCATTCGTATACTTTTTCCAAGTCTTCGTTTATTTTTTGAGCATAGCTAGAAATATTTTTTTGTTCTGTACTGCAGTAAAGTTGCACATCATCGGCATACATTTGTATTTTACAATGATTTAATACATTTGGTAAATCATTTATATATATGCAGAAGAGAAGTGGTCCCAATACGGATCCTTGTGGCACACCTTTATGAATGCTTAACTTGTTGGAGAAGATGTTGTTATAAAAAACGCATTGCGATCTATTGCTAATGTAGGAAAAAATGAGTTTACAGGCTGTACTACTAAAGTGAAACTGCCAGGCGAGTTTAGTGATGAGTATAGAATGGCTTACAGTGTCAAAAGCTTTGCTGTGGTCCAGAAGTACTAAAGTTGAAATCAAGTTACAATCAATTGCATTTCTTAAGTCTTCTACTACATCAATAAGCGCAGTGGTACAACTTCTTTTTGGTCTAAAGCCGGACTGTCGTTGTGTTAAGAGATTTGCTGTTTCAATATAATTTGACATTTGATGGTACATTAATTTCTCTAGAACTTTTGACAAATAAGGGAGTATTGCGATGGGCCTAAATTCGTTATTTGATTTTGGTATGGGTATGATTTTAGCTAACTTCCATGCAGTAGGATATACTGATTTTGTTAGGATAGTGTTAAAGATAAAAGTAAAGTATGGTAAAAGTTTTGGAAGCAAAATTTTAATGAATTTAGGATTAATTTCATCAATGCCTACAGCATTTGATTTAACCGATAAAAAACCGGCCAGTACTTCTGACTGATCGACACAGCTGAAAGAGAATAAATTTTCCCCTCCCCTACTACCACTAGGGGTTGCTCCAATGACTGGTAATGTATTTGTTTTAACAAAAGACCGATTAAGGCAATTGACATCTATATCCATTCTAATATTTTGATCCCTCTTTTGCCCAATCCCAATTCTTCGAATTTCATTCCACTTGGATTTGCTAGAGATTGCGGTAGAGAATTTATCCTTGTGATATTTTGCCTTCGCAATTTGTATAATTTTCACTACTTCACGTCTGGCAGTTTTGTATAGAGAGAAGAGAGCTGGAGTTTTAAATCGTTTCCATCTTTTATAGCAAAAATTTCTTTTTAGAATTAAATTTTTAATATTGTTGTTGAACCAAGGCTGTTGGTTGTGCTTAATGACTTTATGTCTCAATGGAACACATTTAACAAAAATGTCCATAATATATTCATTCATAAATGTAACTTGTTCGTCAGAACTTTCAAGATTATAAATCATGTCCCACTGTACATTTTCAACACATTCATAGACCATATCGTAATTTATTTTGTTTAAGTCATAGTAACTAACTGGTGATATATTATCGTCTAGGCGTGTATCATATATTAGAAATATTATGTCATGTTTTGAAAAACCGGGCGACGATAGTTGATCATAAAGCAAAACTTTATCCTGTCGATTAACGAGAAACAAATCAAGAAGTGTATTGGCAGTTTGCGTAAAGTGGGTAGGTATAGTTTTATTTACAGAATATAGACTAAGAGTTTGCATTGTATCAGTTAATATATTTTCCCTTAAAATATTACTATTAAAATCGCCTGCTAGTACTATGTCACTATATGATAAGGATATGTCTTCCAACATTGTTATTAGATTATCAAATGGAGTATTTCGATTCGGTCTATATATACAGCCAATAAGCATTTTATTGCTATCAGAGGTTAGGACCTCCATGAATAAAAATTCCAATTGACTTGAGCAGTCAGATTTTAGTTTAATGGAACATTTTATTCCATCTCTAATATAAATACAAACTCCACCTGCATTACTTTCTCTATCTGCTCTGTGTAGTGTAAATCCAGGTAAATGATAGATATTATCGTGAACTTTAGTATGAAACCATGTTTCTGATATACATATAATGTCTACCATGGATGCCGTGAAGATGTAACGAAACTCATCAATTTTGTTATTTAAGCTTTGAGCATTTAAATGAACTATTTTCAAGCCAGGCATTTGTTTGGATAAGATACGAATCATGGAAAATGTATTGTCTTTGGAACGATTATCAACATTATTCATAATTTAAAATTAAAGAGAGGAGAACAACGCATTTCTGTTGTGATAATGTGTAAGCAACCGGATTGCTGTAATTTGCTGCTGGGAACAAACAACACTGTAAGATGATAAGCTCTTGCAGAAGTTTATAATATAAAAAACATTCAACAGGAAAAATTAAAGGAA
>JAHXMU010000118.1:3973652-4002920 GCA_019455685.1 Philornis downsi | reverse complement strand
TTATTTTGTACTTTAAAAGCTTCCTTCTGGGTGTTGCATTTTGGTCGGTTGGTTTTTTCTTTCGAATGAAAATGCAACGAAGGTTTTAAAGCTGGAGTTCACATGAATTTTTAATTATACCTTGTTCACACACACATGTATGAAATTTAAAAGAAACTTAAAATTACATCTGCTTTAAATTTATTTTATGTAATTTCAAGTTAAAGGATAATTCTTGGACAACTGGCGTGTTAAGTTGATAAAAATACAGGATTACATGCATTTCCATTTTCAGACTTACCGTATTTGACCTATTATTGAATAATGATCCCTATCGTCAGTTTGAGACTTGTTGATGGTTCATCAACACTACCCTGATGGCGTTGCCTGAGGAAATAAAAATTGCCCTATTGGGGCTAGTAAGTTTATATGAATGATAGTCATGTACGGTTGCACATATTTCGGACCAATGGGCACCGTTACTTAAAGATGTCGTAGGAGTTTTTCCCAAGCTGCGCCATAGACACATCTGTTTCTATAGCATTTGGCTCCAGCAAGATGAAACAAATGGATGGAGCACATTGCCAGATCGGTTATGTCGGAGCTTCAACAAAAGTTCCCTAACAAATTAATATCCAGAAACTTCACTTTCAGTCACCTGACATAACTGCACCCGACTTATTTTTATGGAGTTATGTCACACAAGAGGTGTACTAAAAGAATAAAAGGAATTTCACTGAATTGAAGTAGTCCATTAAAACAAAAATTGAGTCGCATCCGACTTCAACCCTTCAGGCCGTAGTGAATAATTTTCTGATCAAGTGTGGCATACGCGTGAATGAGCCTCTATCACTTACGGTGTATAATCTTCAAAACGAATCAGTTATATTAAATAAAACTGAATCTTATATATATTAAAAGAAACAGATAAATGAAAGACATTGTTTAAAAAAAGTTATTTGAATCTCTTACTGAAGCACAATTGCCGCGCCACCCTGTTTTATGTCCGTGCAAAAATTGAAATTGAGCTAATCTAAGCATTACGTAGGTATGTTTGCATTGCAAACATTCTATATTATTGAAATTTAGAATTTAATAAAAGCAAAAGACGGCAATAAATATAGCAAAATTAGTGAACTCTTTGAAAAAATGTTTGAATATTTAGTTTGCATATGCTGAACACAGCTTCCGAAGTTCATGGTTCATGGATATGATATTTGAAATTATTAACGTACCGAAGGAAGTAGGCCTTAAGCGAATATATAAAAATTTGTGCGCATAGGTCAAAGTGGAAACGTTGAGAGTATTTGGCCACACTGAAATTAGCACCTTTATCAATGTGTGCCTATACAATGAAATGCCTTCTTACCAGCACACATGTATGAGTACTTATCCTTTTTTATGGAACGGTAACGGTACTGTTAAACGCCCTTTTTAATAAAACACAAAAACGGATGCGTGCAAACCTGAGACAGAAAAGGAAAAAGAAAAAGCACAACCTTACTTTGAAACAAAGTTCACGAGTATAAATAGATCTATATTATGCCCCAGATAAACATGATTATTACAAACGTATGCACGCCTAACGACACGTTTCTACATATTCGTTATGTGGAAACCCAATAGAATGGGCACTTAAGGGAGATATCTAGTTGCTAAGCCTTGCCTAGTAGCAACTAAATAGGTTAATAGTGAACATATTGTTTCTTACCACACTTGTGAAATATGCCCTGCATTAATTACAGTCCATTATATGGCTTTACTCATTTTACATTGCTCACTTATTGTTACTGTAAAGATAGTTATACTGTAGCAAAAACTTTGTCATGTCGTACCGCGATAAATCAAAATATTTTCCGATACCTGTTATTTATACTACGCAAATTGCATGATGTTTTTTTTAATATTTTTTATGCATTTCAATTAATTGAGGGAATGTAATACATATCCCCCTCCCATTAATCTTTGTACCATAAGTCTATATGCATTCAAAATGAAATATGTGAAATGTTACTCACAATGGTATTTTGTAAACGTAAATAAAAAAAGAAGATATCCCTGGAATTCATGCTTTGTAGGGTGATCACTTTACCCGACATTCATTTGAAATATTTTCTTTGGTGATTAACAAAGTGGTAAGTCGGACAAATATTTTTTACAAATGAAAACTCGTAAGAAATGGTAAAATTTTTCGGAATTTGCGTTAAGACATAAATTTATAGGTCCGATAAAGTATAACGCATAACATTATAAAGGGTGTCCCAACAAGAACGCAAGATTTAAATTTGGCGTCATTCGAAGTGTCATTGTTTGACATTTTAACAATTGTGTTTGTTCGCTAGTAGAAGGTACGAGGTTAGTAAAAATGAAGCGCTACACGAATGAACAACGCATTCTCATTGTGAAATTGTTCTACCAAAATGGTGAAAGTTTTGCGGCTACAGTTCGCAAATTACAATCTATTTGGGGTCACAATAATGCTTCAAAAGAGTCAACTGTAAAGAGATTAATGGATAAATTTGCCAAAACTGGGCCTGTTAGTGATATAAAGACAACAACGCGCCTTCGACCAGGTCGGTCGACCGAAAATGTCGCAGCTGTACGTGATGATGCCGCTCAAACTCTATTCACTTTAATTCGACACCGAGCTGCTGTCTCCAAATCCACTATGCAGCGAATTTTGACGAAAGATTTGCATCTTCATGCATACAAAGTTCAATTGATTCACGAACTGAAGCCAGCTGACCATGGACAGTGAAGGGAGTTCGTTAATTGGGTATTGGAGAGACAACATGAAAATGCTGATTTTGTCGATAAAATCATTTTCAGTGACGAGGCCCATTTCCACCTTGATGGCTTCGTCAATAGGCAGAATTGTCGCATTTGGGGTGAGGAAAATCCTCGAGTGATTCACGAGAAGCAAGTGCATCCTCAACATATTACTGTGTGGTGTGGATTTTGGGCTGGAGGATTCATTTGACCTTTTTTAATGAAAATGAGGCATGTCAAGCGCAAACAGTCAATGGTGTTCGGTATCGTGAAATGATAACCAGTTTTTTCGTGCCTAAAATTGAAGAAATGAATTTGGAGGGTATGTGGTTTCAACAAGACGGCGCCACATATCATACATCTAGAGAATCAATTCAAATCTCATCAGTCATTTTCCGGTCGTGTTATTTCGCTTTTTGGAGACCAACACCATTAGACTTTTTTCTTTGAAGTTTTTTGAAGTCGATGGTTTACGCGAATAAGCCGACGATGACTCAAGTCTTAAGAGAGGAAATTGGACGCTTCATTAATGAAATACCGCAGCATTTATGCAAATCGGTCATTGAAAATTTCATTAAAAGATCGCGTGTGTGCCAGCAAAGCCGGGGCGGCCACCTGCCCGATGTGTTGTTCCATACCTAACCTCATTAAGTATACTTTGCGATATAATAAAGTTTTAAATATATGTGTTTTATTTAAAGTTTAAATCTTGCGTTCCTGTTTACCCCCTTTTATATGATATGAACTGAAATGAAATGAAATGTTCGCCTTTCACAAATGTTTAAATTCACGGTTTTCCTTGCTAGAATAACCAAGAATTAGTTTTATTAAAAATATGAGATTCTTGAACATCCTAGCATAGACAGAAATGCCTAATATATATTTGGACAATTATTTTCACATATACAATTGAGCTTTATTACCAGTGCCGCAAGAAAATATAAATTTCCTTGGACACACACACAATGAAACCCCATATGTATATATAGATTTTATTTTATACTCGTATAAAAAGACGAGCATGAATAAGACGTAGATGCAGTTTTTTATGTCTGTCCATACATTTAAAAAGGTTTAATTACATTAAACGATTTTATTACATTTTTTGTCGTACCATTTCAGCAAAAAAGAAAAATTCGTATACTTTTATGTGTTTTTTCTTATCTAAATGTTCGAAAACATAAATATATTCATATGATTGTTAAACACATTCATAATGTGAAGACATTTATACGTCTGCTCAAAGTAATAGAATTTTCACAATATTCATATATAAATTACGCATTAATTTAAGGCAGCCTTCTTATGTTGTTTGGTAATTGTTTGAGTAACTACTATTGCAACTTCTAATGTTAGGAAATAATTCTGAAATAACTAATAATAAAAATAGCAATTAGCAACCATAGTTCTAAAAGTGATCTTCAGATGTAGTTTGGAACGTATCAGTCAAGAATAAGGGGTTCACAGATACATGTACTTATTCTCAGGAACTTCTTCAAAAACAAAAAAAGAAAATAAATTTTATAGTGTAATTTTAACTGTCAGACAAAAGATATATTCTCCACCGTAAAGATTAGTTTTCAAAATGTTGGCTACATCTGCGTCCATTTTGAAGTTACAGTTTTCCGTGGCGCTTTCCAGCATTTCAAGTGGCGCGAATTATGTTGGCTTCCAGAAGGCTCATCATAAATCGACTTCATCAAGAACACATGAATATGGGTGGCACGGTGCATTGAAAAGTAGTCGAGATGTGATAGAAGATCGATCAACAAACTGAAAATAATGACGAACGAAAATCGTATGAGAGAGATAGCCGCTAAAATTGGAATGTCCCATGAATCAATTCGTTTCATTTTACTCGGTTATTTAGATATGAAACGCTTTGCAACTCGATCTGTATTTTTCTTCAAAAACTCGGTGGCAGTTTTCTGAAGCCATGCTGAAGCGAGCCAATTACAACCCCATCTGACGATTAAACATAAGTTTACGATTTTTATGTTTTGATGTTTGATGTCAAATCAGTCGGTTAGATTCAAAATGGCGTCCTCTGGCTAAACCAAACTGAAAAAACCCAGTATAAGTCGATCAAAATTCAAGGAAATGTTAACTAGTTCCTATGAATTCTTTCAGAAGGCCAGGCGGTAAATATAGAATTCTGGATAAAAACTTAACAAATATAATCGAAGAATGACCCATTCTGATCCTTTTCTCTTCCCGAAATTCAAATTATCATTTCGGAGTAATCGGTTTTAGTCCATAGAAAACATAAAAGGGATCTAAAGTCTTTTGGAAAATTCGTCGAAACAATATTTTGATGATTGAAGCTTATACAACAAATTTGAATGAATAATATGCAATACACACAATATTTTTTGTTTTATTGAGGAATCCCTGATCATTTTTTGATCGAATGTATTCTTAAATTGCAGTGAGCATATCTTATGCAGCGTTGCTCTTTAGATATGTGAGATAATGGGCGTTTGTAAATAAATTCTTTTTACTTTGAAAAATATTCAAATGATCGAAACTATACAAAAAAAAAAAAATTAAATGACATTTATTTATAATTTTTTTTTTCTTGAACAATTACTGGTACTTTTTTGACTTTAGACCTCATACATGCCTATTTTTCAGCTAAATATATTAATTTTACATCACACAAAACTTTTCAGAGGAAATCAACCACAATCGCACTTTAGTTGAATTAAATTCATGTTACAATTTATAAATATAGCTTAGCAAAGGTAATGTGAATTATTGGCATAGAACTCTAGCGATCATCATACTTTAACAGTTTAAAAAAAAGGTGGACGATGCGTACGCTAAAATACGAGCTGCTTTATATATTGAAATTTCGAACTAATGGTACACAGAATCAGTCTTATTTCCTTTCGAAATATTTTAGGGAATACTTATTTTATAGATGAAGACGCCTTCGTGCAATTTTTTGACATATGAGTATACACTAAGTAAATATTTTTAAAGTTGGACAGGCGGAGAAATTTTACCACCCATAGATCACATATCCTTCAGCATGAGCATGAGAAAACACCGAAAAGTAGGCAAGACTGTCGTTTGACTTAGTTCGATTTACCATTCAAATATATAATTTTTAGTGTATCTAAAAAACCCGCCTGCAATTTTAGCGGTAACATCATATATATAGGGTGGCGCACAAGTAACGTTAAGATTTGATCAGTGAATACATTTTTTGTTTAATTCTTTTTTTCGCCTCTTTGCAGAATTAACTAAATAATACTTGGGAAATGTATAATGGAAAGGCTCAGTACAGAACACAGAACCAAAGTTGTTCAATTTTACTTTACTAGTATGCGGTCTTTGCAAAGAATTTTACATATGTTACATCTTCTCCCATGTAAACTGCAATTGATTCACCAGTTAAAACCAAATAATGCACAATAACGCATTGAATATAGTCGCCGTTAACGTTACTTATGCGCCACCCTTTACATATGTGAATCGCTCCGTCAAGTATGTAGCAGCTAACATCGCAAAGTTAGAACCAATAAAAAAAAGGGAGAAGTTTAATCGATTTTGATGAAATTTCACATAAACGTTTTTGAGATGTTGAGGAAATTCAGCATTCCAGGTATAAACACAGACGCACAGTGGGGTCCTAATTACAAAACCATGCATATGAAAATGTTCATTCATTTCATTTAGTCCTGACCGAAGAAGGCGAAGGTCTGCGGGCAAGTTCACGCCGCCCGTTTTTTGTGATGTACATGGGATTATTTTTATTAAATATCTTCAAAAAACGGGAAACCATCAATGACGAATATTGTGCTAATTTATTGTCGTATATAGGTGTTGAAATTATGGGAAAACCCCGCATTTGGCGAAAAAGAAAGTGTTATTTTATTAAGACAATACTCCAGTCCACATGTCCACTATTGCGATAGCCAAAATTAATGAAGTAAAGTTCAGATTGTTGCATCACGCATCTTTTTCGCCAGATTTGGCTCCCTCGGGCTATTTTCTATTTCCAAACTTGAAAAAATTACTAGGTGGTAAAAGATTTGCCAACAATGAAAAGATGGAGTCTGCGGTTGATGGCTATTTTAAGGAGTTTGACAGTAAGAATAGAAACTATTGAATATCGCTGGAAAAAGTGTATCGAGTTAAGAGAAGATTATATTGAAAAATAACGGACATTTTTCGGACATTTTAACGGTTGTTTTTTTATTTTCATTGCTAGATTGTCTACTTTTGGACCGATCGATTTGACTCAAATGTTCTTCATATATTTCATATATTTTCTTCTCTTTCACCAAATTCGGCCAGATTTGATACACATTAACTGTTCTCTGAGATAAAATCTAAGAAAGGAATTATGCCGCATTGCCGTAACCGTAATAATGCCTAAAAAAAATTCTGATTTCCGAAATTTAATCTTTCGTGTGCAATTCCTAACTAGAAAGTTGTAAAGGCTTAGATTTTTAATACTTGGAAAAATTTGATGAAAATATTTCAAATAACCACGACCCTTTTGGTATATGATGTGTTCTCGGATGCACATATTTAAACCAGTTGTGGAGAATTCGGTTGACATCGGTTGACACAATATATAATATATAAATAACAGTGACTACTTTTGTACGACATTTGAAACACATTGATTGATCTTTCGTCAACCGAATCAAAATCATGTGGATACCAGGCCATGCCAATATTATGATGACGAATCAGAGAGTTTAATCAGTAATTTGGATTTTATTGACGTTAGACAGAAACAAAAAGGAAATTTTACTACACTAAATATTCCTAAATATTATTATCACGAAAATATTGACAAAATTCCTTGATTGCACCAAAATATTAACAGTTTCATGACTAGTTTAACTAACTTAAAGGGTATTTTACAGCTTCACTAAAATATAGTAAAATAACCCATGAAAAATATAATGGCACAATATTTAACGTAGAAATTGCCCTTTCTAAGCTCAATCACTTTTGATACCAGATATCTACAGGATGTCCGTCGAGAAGGTATACTACTTTGTTTGTTTATAATTTTTGATTAAATGAATGAGGATGGTTCTTATAAATGTTCTATTTAATGTCGGCAATTATGTATGGAATACAATGTCAGATAAATGTCCGTCTCTGTTAGCCTCACAAGTACGAGCCCTTTTGAGCACGTTTTTCATTACATTCTCACACATTTAACGCGGTCTTTCATTCATTTCATACGAATGTTTTGTTTGACTTACTCAAGCATTTCTGGTTTGTTTCCATAAACCTTGCTTTTCAGATAGCGCCACAAAAAGAAGTCCGGAGCAATCAAGTCAGGCGACCAATGGAGGCCAATCAACATCATCATTTCTTGAAATAATTTGTTGTGGAAAGAGGTCTCGCAGTAATTCCATTGTAATCCTGGCCGTATGTGATGTGGAACCATCTTGTTGATACCACATGTTAATCAAGCCCGAAGCAGGAACTTGTGGCGTTAAGAAGTTTTCAATCATATCACGATATCGCTCCTCATTGACAGTTACCGTTACGCCGTTTTCAGTTTCAAAGAAGTAAGGTCCAATGATTCCCCCTGACCAAATTGCACACCAGACTGCCACTTTTAATGGATGCAATGGTGATTGATGAACAATTTGAGGGGTTTTCATTGTCCAGATCCAACTATTCTGTTTATTTACACATCCATTCAAATGAAAATGTGCATCGTCACTCGTTATGATTTTTTCATGAAAATCGGGGTTGTCAAGGGCGAGCTGTAACATCCTATTGGCATACATATGTACGGCGTAAATGGTCTTGTGGAAGAAGCTCTTGTGTCAACTGAATCCTAAATGGAAACAAATGCAATTCCTTGTGCAAAATTGTTGCCAAAGTTGTTCTTTGAAGACCGAGCTCCTGAGCACGGCGTCGAATTGAGGTTGATGGATTGTTTTGAACACCTTCTTGAGCAGCAGTAATGTTTTCAGTCGATCTTGCAGTACGTTGTGGTCCATGCTTGGCCCTATTAGTTACAGATCCCCTTTCTTCGTTATTTCTCCCAAAAATTTCACGTAACTTTCTCATCGTCACAGTAATCGATGATTGATTTTGATCAAATGTTTTAACGATTAAAACACGTTGGTTTATCGAATAATAATATCCATAATAAATTTCCAACGTGTCTACTTCACGACTGTCATATATGAACTGTCAAGACTAATGTTTACCAAAATGACGGCAAAACAAAGCAGTATACCTTCACCGCGGAGACCCTGTATTAGATGAGTGTTCTCATTTTCAAGCTGTTAGGGTTTTTGGTTTTTTTTTTTTTGATTTTTTTTTCTGAAGGAAAGTTGGGGAAAAAAATTCCTGGCTAATACGAAAGTGCGTCAATTATGAAAATATTCCATTCAATGCATGTGTTGGAAGTAGCATTTTTCGGCAGTTTTTAAAAGAGTGGATGGTGGCGCTTATAGTGGTGCGTTGCAATTAGCATGGTCCTTGTTCCACCGCCTATGAGGGCAAGTTACAGCAGGTATTATCCATGATGTTGCTTTAAGTACGCACTGCTGTATTCTTGCCTCTTAGCAAAAATATGCTTTCAAAGAAAATTAAACGTAAATACAGCCGAGCGCAGACACATACAGAAAATACGTATATGTATGTATTCACTCCCACAATACAAGATTCACTTGACTGAAGCACAATGCAACTGTAGTCATTTTGTGGTACATTCAGCAACAACAACAACTACTACTACTACCCCGACTGCAAGAGCAAAACTCAAATGTACACAACATAAACGAGTGAAATGTATTTATATCAACATACAATGATAACAAAAATACACTTACACAAATATAATACACTCACTCACATACACCCATACAACAACATACATCCGCCGACATTGTAAAATAAAATACAATTTTTCATGCATTTGTAATAACCACAATTTAAGTAACTTAAAAAAATAAGATAGACGAACTTTTCCACTTTTTCAATTTTTGATAGAAAATGAACAAGTGCGGAGGGGGTGGAAACAAATGCACTACTGAATTTCCACACAGTTCAGACGTAGTATAATCCTTTGGAAAGTATAGCAGAATATGGCAGAGATGCAACAAACATTGGAGGCTCTTTGTGTAGCCTTTTCTGCTACTGTTCACTTTTTTTTCGTTTTCTGCTCCAAAAGCCGCTGTTGGTGTTATATGCCACGTGGATTTTGAGGGAACATGTAGCACAAACAGAACACAATGAAGCCTCCATCTTTGATGTTTCATTTATTTATTTATTTTTATTTTTTTTTTTTTTTTTTTGATACATGCAAGAAAGAACATAATAGTAATAACGACGCGTTGTCCAACCCAACAGTTAGTACACAAATATTTACTTTCAGTGAACTGGCGTCAATGCATTTATTATCGGGGCTTGTCTTTGTACCAGTGTTGCCAACCCTGCGGCTCAGAAAATCGACAAAAGAACCAATTTCCCTTTTGTCAGTAGAACTTTCTCGTTTTGCTTTAGAAAATAGAATTTTGAAACAAAATGTTTACGAGTATGTATAAAAAAACTACATTATTAGGAAGAAGAAGAAAAATTTTGCTAATTAGGGAGATCTTTATAAGATTTAAGTTTTTCAGATTGGCAGCATTGGTTGATAATGGCATTTAAACGTCATCTGTCAAAGTGAAAAGTGTACAAATGACCTACCACAACGTCAAATTTTTGGTGAATGCGCCTTACAAAAGCTCAATGCAAATCCGCCGTTTTGTCGAAAAATTGTGTTCAACGATGAGGCTCACTCCTTGCTGAACGGATGCGTACACGAGCAAAACTGTAGCATCTGGAGTGATAAACAGCCACATGCCATACATGAATTACCGATGCGTCCCGAAATAACGACAGTCTGGTGTGGTTTATGGGCTGGTGGCGTCAGCGGTCCTTTTTTCTTCAAAGACAATCGTGAAAGAAACGTTACCGTCAACGGCGAACGATATCGAGCCATAATACGCGATTTATTTCTTTTTTTTTTTTTTTGTCCCAATTGGCTGGGTTGAACTTGGTTGACATGTGCTTTCATCAGGGTGGTGCAACATGCCACACTGCTCGTGAAACAATGGATATGTTGGAGGATGAATGTGGTGAGCAGCTTACCTATCGATTTGGCCCCCAAGATTTTGCGATTTAACGCCTCTTGATGATTTCTTGTGGGGTTATGTCAAGTCGTCAGTCTATGTGGACAAGCCGAACACTATTGAAGCCTTACAGGTTAACATAACACGCGTTATTCGTCGAATACAGGCCAAAAAGCCCGAAAAAGTGACGAAAAATTGAACCTTCCCAATGGACATTTTGAGGCGGAGCCGCGGAAAACATTTACATGAAATTATCTTTAAAAATTAAATGGCAAAGACCAATTTATCGATTCCAATAAAAAAAACTACGATTAAAAAATCACCCTGTATATAAAATGTACAAATATTTAAAAAGAAAACAACCGCAATTGCACACAGCGCTTGAATGTTACTCACCTTAAAGCGGTTCGAAATTCTTTTCAGCAACTCCACTCTAATGAAAAAAAATTATATTCATGAATATTTTTTAATAACATTCTTACCGCATTCATATTTGCCGAAAATGAGTCATTAAATTTCATATAAATACCTCATAATCATTGAATAATCTTTAAAATGGGCAATGTAAAACAGAAGACGGTGGCATTTTTTGTCTTCTTCTACGCATTCTTCTTTGCAAGAACAATTTATTCAATTTAGGCATAGTCATAGACTATACAATGGACGTAATAAGGCGTAAAAAGGGTTATAAAGAAAGTATGTAATTTGGCAATTTGGCTTTTTGAATAATTGGAAAAATGTCGAACGTTTGATCAGTTGTAAAGTGTGAAGAAAAAGAATTAAAAAATTGCTCGAAACAGTCAATCCCTCCCTTTATACATTTTCGATTTAAAAATCTTTAATCCAAATTTAAACTCTTGGGTTGGTAAAACTGTTTCCTATACGCTGTAAAACTGCTTCAACATTTCAAAGGAAATATTAAATTTTTGTAAAGTGTTACGTTTGTAAAGGGTGTCCCAACAAGAACGCAAGATCTAAAAAAACAGTCAATGGTGTTCGGTATCATAAAAAGATACCCAGTTTTTCGTGCTTAAAATTGAAGAAATGAATGTGAGGGCATGTGATTTCAACAAGACGGCGCCACATGTCATACAGCCAGAGAAACAATTCAATTGCTGCATCAGTCATTTCCCGGTCGTGTTATTTCGCGTTTTGGAGACCAGAATTGACCGCCTAGATCGTGCGATTTAACACATTTAGAGTTTTTGAAGGCAAAATCGGTTGTTGAGATTTTCGGCAACTTTTATATTCTCACCCAAAGTTAACAATGTAAATGCAGGGTTATCAATTTTTCGTTTTCAAATAAAATTAAATAAAACACACAAGTTAAATGAAACACATTTTGATGAAGCTTTTATTTCATTATAATGAATTACGTACGAAATAGAATGTCATTTCAATGACCGCCTCTGGATTGGTTGCAGCACTGGATGCTTCTGAGATAGTTTTCGCAAAAATATGGCCCAATGATACGTCATGACTATAATACGCACCAAACAGTCGTTGTTTCCGGATGCAACGCTTTTCCGCAATCACTTCCTGGAAATACAAACCCAGATGCAATAATTTTGCTTGCTGACATAACCACCGAGTGAGAAATGAGCGTCATCGCTGAAGAAAATGTTGTTCAATTGAAAGCCCACGTTTTAATTACCACTTTTGTAGTAAATTTCAACTATTTTTACGCGTTCTTTGGTTGTTAAACGATCTATATTTGTAAGTGTCACTAGACAAATAACACTTCAAATGACAGATATTTAATAGTTAACTGTCGTGCCAGACTGGCAGTTTTGACACCACTAAATGTATATAGAAAAAACAAAGCCCATAACGAATCGTCTAAGTTACTAAGTTTATTTTGCAATTTTGCTACAACTAGAAATTCAAATGACGTTTGTTTTTAATCAATGTATTTCTCTTATATATATTTTTTTTATTGTACAGAAAATTCAATTTTATATTTTTATTGTAACTAATTGGTTTTGAAGAAGAAGAATTTGTTTCATAATTCCTACTGGAGTCGTGTTGAGAAAAAAAGCATCAATGTATTGAATAAGTCTTTAGAGAATACATTTGTAAATAGGAAAGGAACAAATTAACAATTTGGTACAAATGATTTACTTATTTCGAAACACAACAAATATTTACCGACAATTGCTGCTGTAACCTTTTGGCTATCTGTGTAATTCACATCATACAGCTAATGAAAAGTAAATAATTTTGTAGTTTTAGAAAAAACTTCAACACCAGAAGGCAAATAAATTGTACCTGTCAGGAGAACCAAATTGAGAAATAAAAGTAATAATTTTGTTGTCGATTTTGATGCCAAATTATATAATAGCTTTATTACGTCAATATTGGCTTTTTGTCAATGTGGAATCATCCCCACGTTTAAATGACAAATGGTGTGTTATATAATTTCTGTATGGTGGTGATTATATCACAAAATTTGTTAATATTATAATAGAAAACCGCAGACAATTTGCCAGGACCCTCATGAACGTAATTTGTAATCTAATGAAAGTAATTGATCTAAGAACATATATATAAGTATACATATGATTTTTGTGACGCTCGTTTTAATAAACTTAAAACGAATTCATAAGAAATTTGTTTGTCCGCAAACCTAAAGCAGGCAAAATAACTATGTAAATTGATTCAATAACTGAAGAACCAAGACCGGACTATGTACTGGCTGCACGATAAACCAAATATAATAAATATTAGCTATCGAGTTATATCTCTCTTGAACCGACTTTGTTTACTAAAACCCAAATACAAAATTTAGTTGCCCGTATACGTTTTCGTGAAGAATCACTTGATAACTCTCGCACAATGCTTCATTATTCTAAAGGATTATCCATTTTATAGTCTCAAAACCGTCGGTCTGGCAAAGCTGTCAGCTGTTAAATATCTTTCATCCGAAGTGTTATTTATTTAGTGAAAAGTAATGTAACAACGGAAGAATGCGTAAAAATGGATAAAACTTACTGCAAAAGTGGTAACTCAAGATTCTATAGAAATTTGAAGAGAAATCGCTTTTGTTAGTGAAAATGTGGCGGATAATCCGATTTTCAATTCAGAGACGGTGCCACGAGCCGCGCATTATGATCGATTTTGACTTTACTTAATGTGAACGACGACGTCAATTGGTCATCAAGATCATGCGATTTGACGCCGTTATACTTTTTTCGTCAAAGGTTGTGTTTTTGTGAATAATCTCCAAACGTTGGAGCATTTGAAACCCAACATTTGAAACCAACAATACCGCCAGAAAAAGTGATCAAAAACTGCATTTAAAGGTTTGAGTGCTGCAGCCAATCCAGAGAGGTCATTTAAACGACATTGTATTTCATACATATTGCCAAAGTCCAAGCATTATAATGAAATAAAAGTTTCGTCAGAATCATAGCTTTATGTGTCTTTTATTTAACATTACCTTTGGTATCGAAAAATATATACGATTTCAGGCGGAATTTGATGAAGTTTAAAAGAACATAGCTTGGTATAAAATATGTTGTAGAATTCAGTTTTCTGGCAAAGTAGTGTGAGAGTTTGCGATGAAAAATATACATATTTGTTATAAAGCCTAAGTACAATTTCTAAAGGTTAAAAAACACCCAGTCGTAATAATGAAAACCAAGAACAACAATTTCAGTCAGGTGAACGGGCATACGTATGTCTTCACCCAACAACGCCATTTTGTCTTGTTGCAAAAATGTGCGAAGAGCAGGAATTGATCTGAATTAATTAATGCGCAATAAAAAAAGAAACAAAATTGTAATTATAATTTGTGTCTTCCGTTTTATAAGCTCCATGAGTTTACACTAGATGGCGTTGGGAAGATAAGATTTCGTACTAAAAAAACTATAGTTTTTGTGTCTAGTTGAATATTGTTCGAGTGTGAGTCAAAAATTAACAATTCAATAAAATTGAAACTGCTCGCCAGGTTTCGTGATTTCGTCGATTCTGTTCCGGTATTCTAGATGTTAAAGATTCACCATGCTCTGCAAGGACAATTGAAATAATGTTGATAAAATGATGGAAATCATCAAGTTTGACTGTAAGCTCTGTTTCGATTGTCCGGGAGCTGAACATTGTCCGAAAAATTGTTTGGATCCAATTGAATAATGGTGGGTATAGCAATAAACCTGATGTGTGGATGGCAGACGAGTTAAAGCCAAAAAACAACTAATTAGCCGAATTTCAATCTGTGAAATTCTGTTGCTTTACAACAAAATTGTTCCATTTTTTAAGAGAAATATGGCTCACCTGCAACAACGTCAAGCGGAAATTGTCATGATCAAATCGTGGCGTCAGGAAGGTTTTGCTGTGTGTTTGCTGGATTTGCAGGAAATCGTTTGCTATGGGCAGCATTCTACGGCCAAACTTTTAACGCGGACCTTTACCGCCCATAAAGTTCCTCATGTGTTCCATAAAGACAGCGCAAGGCCACAAAAATCGGTAATGACTCTCCGTTAATTCCAAGAGTTTGGTTTGGACATTCTTATGCCTCCACCTCATAGTTTGGACCTGGCGTTAATTGCTTACTGCATGCTCCTGTTTATGACGAATATTTTTGTTGGCAAAAATTTCACCACAATAGAAACTCGTAAAAAACGACAGTCCAGGTTTTTGCCTATAGCGGCGAGAGCTTCGGTGAGAGATGGTATTAGAATTACCTTTAAAATGGCTACAAGGTATCCAGTAAAAAGTTACGTACTTGATCTAAATCAGATGATTTTAATTATGCTTTATTTTATAATGCTTTATGATTCCGGGATAGTTTGCTTCTTTCCTTCAGGTAGCCCCTATTATGATTTTTTCTTTATCACAATTTTTAAGTTTTATTTTGACAAAACCAGCCTGTTAAGTTTCCGTATAGGAACTTAGAGTGGAGATATTTAAAGTCACCTCACCCAACTGTAATTTCTGTCAACGGTCCTAAAGTAGGAAAATTTCATCAAAAATTACACTTAATTTTTCTATAAACTTTAAAAGTAATAATGAACATTTTTCAATATTTTTTTTTTTTTGGAAGTAGTAGACTTCTAAAATAATTTTTAAGGAATTTTGTCGTGTAGCATTTTGGGCATGTAGCATAAACCTACTGCGTACTAAATTATGCTGAGCGTTTGAAAGAAAAGAATGAATCTACGAATATAAAAACTAAACTACACAATTCGTAAAAAAGTTATCAGGCGTGATAACCTCGTCGATTTTTAAAAATTTTAGTAAGAATTATAAAGCAACACGTGAAAAAAATAAAGAACTTCTATCCTCCAATTGGGAATTACAATGTAAATATAAAATTTCGTTAAATTATTTTATTAATATTGGAGGTATCAAAAAGAGTTTTGTAATGCCCATTTTACTTTGCGACGTATACTTGAAAGGTACTCAATTTTCTAGGATGCGAATAGTTCCTTGTCGAACTATTTAAAATGTTACCAAGAATTATACATTAATATATTGGAACAAACATAAATTGAGGCATTCTATTAATTAGAAGTTACAGAAGAAAAATTGTATTAGGCAAATTTAACAAATTTTACGGGAGGTATGAGAAGAAGAGGATCGATATGACCTATTTGCACTACTCGTACTACGATCTTGCAAATTATTAGGATGGGTTTCATAAATATTTACAACAGTGATCGTGGTTACCAATCAACCAACCAGTCAGACGGACTTCGCTGAATGATGAAATGTTTTAGTTAAAAAATATATTGTCCTTTAGACACATCATTTTGGGTATTACATTATTTGCCTTATCAACTGATATATATCTTAATCTCTTCACGTGAAAGCATAAAAATGGCAATATCTGATACTTTGATAATGATGGTATGATATGATATGATGGTATGTTTTAGTAGATGTGCGTAGAAGATTGTAACTCCATGTTTGCAGCATCGAAAAGTTTTCTAGTTTAATTTTTAAAGCACATAAGGGCTGCGTTCACTCCAAAGTTTCATGTTATCAATTCGATATATATCGTTAAAGTCCCAGTACGAAAATATCCAGACCACAGAGTCCATTCACTTTACAACGACGTGTCTGAATAGCAAACCGCTCAGATATTCGTTTAGTGCAATTTAAGAATAGTTTTTTTTTTTAATACGTATCACTAAATACAAACTCTACTATTGAGCATTATAAATCGTTTTTAACTAATATTGATGTTCACATTAACTAAGGTTTAAATGTATCTAAAAAGTGCCTGGAATTGTGTGAAACTCACCATAAATTTCACCGAGATATTTCGGAAACCAGGGTTCACACAGAAACAACGTTTACAGCTTAATTATTAGCAACATTTGGTTAAGAGTAGTTAGTTGGTATTTTACCTCAAGTCGTTAAAAAATAATACTGTTGAAATATAACTAACCAAACCAGATTGACGACTAGTTTGTTTCCTTAGATTTAACTTTGAATACTTCCGACTGGTCGTTCTCAGCTACATGACAGGTCATGGGGTAGCCATTTATCCATTTATAGAAATAAATACTCCCAAAATCATAACAACCAATAAAATAATTTAGCACAGGCTCAAACTGTCGTGCATAAGTTTGGACACGAACGCAATTTAACTCGAAGCGATGCTGTTGCTGCGTGTTCTACTTGCAGTATTGTGTTGCACATCCTTGGGTAAATACAAGTTAAGTTATAAAAGTAACAAATTCCAATTTACGTTTATTTTCTTATTTTGTGCTGTTTCCTTCACACAAACACCCACATTTACATTCCCAAACTATAGTCAAATTCATGTTCAGGCATTTTATTCTGATAGTGCTGTTTGGAATAAAAATATATCTCCAGATTTATTCCATAATATTATTTCAACATTTTCCTCGTTATGAAAATTGAGTGATATGCGTTTCCACTGCATTATGTCGTGAATTGAGAGAGTGTGCAATACTGTTACAAAATTATATTTAAGGTTTTCTAGAATTTAATCCGTATATTTGTTTTGATTTCAGGGTTAGGCATGGAGAAATAGCATCACATTGTATTAAGAAAAAGTTTAAAAAGAAGAAAAGTCTAAAAAAAGAAGTTAATATTAATAAGACCATAATTTCAAGCCTCAAAAATATGTTAATTCATACCGCATTGAGCATCAGGTTTCTATAAACATGTCGTTGTGGCTTATAAAGAGGTTAATGGAAAATATAATCGTAAGCATTACCAAAATTGCAAAAACTAGAGCTGACCAAAAGAATCTTTTGAACTTACTTGGTCTTCTCCCCCAGCTTCTCTTCTGATAAAAAAAAAAACAGGTCAACAAAGTACATTTTCGGATAGATAATAATGTGTAGGTTCCTATACAACTTTTAACTTCTACTCTAACTACATATCGCGATAAATTCGCTTCAGAGTTAATATTATACGATTCTTATAATTTTACCCGAAATACACTTGTGTTGTGTCCATTGGTGATAGATATCATGATGGAAATTCGGTCATTGAGGTTCTTTCATGTTAATTCATATGTTAACTCATATGGTTAACTAGTATGGCATCATTTATTAAACTTTTTCGGATTGTGGTAGCTTAATCGAGTGTTTCGAAATGGGTTTTTGTGCAATATTTAGCTGATGAGCAATAGGAACAGTGCTTCGGACCACCGGACTTGACGATTTCCATTATCGAAATTTCATTCCATCATTTTCATTGTCGAAATTTTCGACAATTGGCTATGGGAGCGTTGACTGTCTTGCACATCATCATTATCGGAAAGCAAAACTGTCTGTAATGCTAACTTAACCATAAAAACTATTTACGTTCTCTGCTGCCTAACTTCCTTTACACCTTTATGGAGGAAAAATATTAAGATGTGGGGTCCTTTCTCTTTACTAGTTTCTATCTTTGACATGCGCTCGAACAACACTGAATAAAGTAATTACAAAACTGTCTGAGTAGTTGCTAAATTGATATCTTTCAACAGCGTAATTCGATCCCACTTATACCGCTCTGAACACAGATTACTAAAGCCATATTTTTAGAGTTCAAAGTTTTACTCCGGAGAATTTCAAGTATTTATGAATAATTTATATTGATTGTACTTTAGGGTATTCTGTAATCCCTGTCGTATAAGTTTGTAAATATTGTTTAAAAATTCGTTTTATGTATTTCAATGGCTATGGATGAAACTCAGACATTGAAGTTTTCGAAATTTCCTTGTAGTGTCTGTTGCAAATTTGACGCGACACTGCAAAATTGAGGGCGATGAAGAAATCCCTACTATGGACTTCTTTATTGATAACACTTCTTATTCTACACGTTTTACTGGCAAGTATATTCATCAGAAATAGACATAAATAGAACTTTTAAGGAATTGGTCAACACTAAATATTTAAATTTCAGTCAATAAAGAAATTTCCGTCAGGTGAATTAACTCCCATATACCTTCACCAACATCCTTTGCGAATGCGCAAGGAGTGCCAAAAGACCTGGTAAAAAACACTCGTGTCGATAAATGCTCTAAATTAGCGTAATGTAAAAATTACTAGAACAACTAATTACAACCTAGGAATAATAGGCCTACACATTGTAAGCAGCCAGTTAATTTTTTTGCAATTGTGGTAATAAGTATGTGGAATGTCCAAAGGGTCATGGCAATGCTGTCGAATTTCATTCAGTACTAACTTTACTAAAAGCATAACACTGCTATACTGCATTGAGTGAAACTGGATGAAGGATGTGAATCTGGCAATACAAGGGTTGGTTTAGGATTTTATATGGGAGGTGCCATAAACGTCGTGGCTATATGGCAGATTTTTTTAAATGCTGACAAACAAACAACGGGTAATCTACGAATGGGAGTCACCAGGATTACACTGCATATCAGAAAATCAGACAATTTGTGCACGGGGTTACAAAAGAAACGGCTCGATAAAGCCCCTTTTACAATCCTCGGCTATTAGTGTTAGACTGCTGCAATTTCAAGAAGTTTCATTAGGTACTTTGTACTTTAAACATTTCCTCTTGCCATTATATGGAATGTGGTGTATATATTCTTCAAATTGGAGTATAAAATTATAATCATATAAGTACAAATTTTAAATTTGTAAACTACGCTTCGTGTGTTTTATGAATAAATTCATTGAAACTATGACAAGTGGCTGTTACTGTTTTCAAAGTTTATGCATACAAACTGTATTCGCTCAGTTCTAAGTTTATAAACATTTTTTTACATTAATGCTGTCCATAGACTTACTAATTTTATTCGTAAAAATAATTACATCCAATTTCCGCATTATGGACAATTACAGAACTAAAAAGATATTTTTAGCTACAGTTACTAGGGGCCGCATAATAAGTAATTTGGTAATAAGGACAAATAAAGAATATATTTCTAAACAGCCTAACACGTTTCTGCACAGCTGAGGGACCCAAGTTCTCATGTGAGACACTCCACGTTTAACAGGGGGACATAAAGGTGAACGCTTAGGCAAATAAAGTACAGTATTTGACTAATAGTAGTATTGACAAAATTGAGTTTTTGAAATGATTTCGACAATGATTCTGATTTTCTAGAATGCAGCAAAAAACTTTCGTTTATAAGAGATAAAACCTTAAAAGATACATTCTATAGAAAGTAAAGAAATTTAAAACTAAGTGTCTGCAAGTGTATTGTTATCAATCTTTCTTTCATATCTTTCTTTCCAGAGCTGAACGCACCGAAAGTCACCTTTAAGTCAGAGTAATTTCAATAAAAAAACTGCAAACAGAAAGTTTACAGGACGAAAACAAAAAATTTGGATAATTTACAACAATGCTTTTGATAGTATTCTAGAGGTAACCCCTACGGCAATGTCCCGTCAAGTACTGAATAATGATGTGTCACATGAATTGCAGAGAGTGAATTGAAAACATTTAATATACACACCTTTAATTTTGAAATGTATTAAAAAAATAATGAGCTTGAGCTTTCTAATGTGTTATCACTTATCGGTCACTCTGCATTTTAACTGTGTTGCAATCAGCAAATAATCAATAATTTCTTTACCACGCAAATATCTTACAAATGCTTAAATACCACAAGCTTCACTTGAGTTTTACCAATACAATTTTTACTGCATATTCTGAATTAATCTGCCTCTTGGAATTGCTATTAAACACGGATTTCTATATTCATCTTCACTTTGCTGTAGTTATTATTGAATTCAGTCCTATATTGTGTCGTCTATACATTGCTGTAGATAAGCTTAAATTTGGTTCTTTGTATGGTGAGCTAAAATCATTCGAATCATAAAATAGAACAGAAAACATTACTATGCTTTCACCCGGAGTAATGAAGATACATATTATTTGATATGGCAAAAATGTAAAACACAAAAGGCGGGCCTTACAGTATAATTTATCTTTTGGTCAAATCTATATTATGACTTTTTACGTTGATTGGGAGATATCCGTCTTTTTTTAATTTTTATGAAACTTCCTTATATTTTGACAATCGAACTGCTACCGCTGCACCCTTTAGTACCTTCCATACAGTAGTCTGCTCAGTTACACTAATTTCAAAGAATCTTGGTACCCATTAAGGTATTGTCTGATAGTGAAAATACTCGTAGACCACACTATCACGACCATTCAGTTACCTCCCTTACATATCGATCAATTATCAGAAGCTTAATGGTTTCGCCGTAAGTTCTACCTCGCAGATTGCAGCAGTCTAAAGTTCTGTTCATTGCATTACTTTAGAGTAACCACGCTATTTCTGGGGTCTCCAATACAAACACCGATTTAATCCATACGTTCTTAGCTTCATATCTTCCGAGTATATGCATTGAATTCAATCCAATTTGACGCACGCCATAGTCCTGAGAATGTAAAAGAACGTTGAGTGAAGGAATATTTCAGCTAACTGAAATTTCTATACTGTGTTTAGTATATTTATTATTGGTAGTAATTTATAGCTAGAAGCTGTTCTAGTAATGTCGTCATGAAATTTTGCTGTGCCGTATTTGCCCGTTAAATTCATCCTGCCTAGACTTATCCTCTCTCAGCACAAAATTCAACTCCTAAGATACTTTCCTTTATTGTCTGGCGTACTTTTGAAGGAATTGTTTTAAAAATCATAATTGTATTGTAGATTGTTATGCATTTATTCCAAATAAAAGTAAAATTTCATTGATTATCCTATTTTTACTCACACATTTGATCCGTTTTTTAAAGTTTCAACAGCTGATCCTTTATTCATTTGCATTCACATTCATATACAAATAGCACATGCATATTTGATTTTCTTTAAGCATATGCGTATAATAGCGGGAACAAATAAACGAATTTTGGTTGTTATCAAACTTTGGTGAATACGTTCATAAACTTAATTTTGAATATCCCCCTTGAAATAAAAACTTTGTTTCTATAGATAGGCGTAAACACTTTCACAGAGTAATACGAAAAATGTTCAAATTGTTATCGTCTCCACCATTTCCATATAACATTGTACATTTTTTTTTGTCACAATCATTTTAAACCAAAACTTTGTATCAGCAAAAAATTCAAAGTTTTATTCTGCGAATTTACATTTTTTGTGTTTAAGTTTGTTTTGGGAACAAAGCATATGTGGAATAGACATTCTCAATTTTGCAGATATTTATTTATGATTGGTAAATATATAAGTCCTGTGCCAGAAATATAATACAATAATACAAATTATTATAACAAATAAATAGGCCGCATAAGCAATATGCTGCACATATCAAATAATTATTTCAATAAGTTGTCTATTGAGCTTAATCACTTTCATTGAATCGATGATATGTAATGGGGGTGGTAACATCTTTTGGTTTGCAACCATAGCGCAAAATAGAGACATAATATCGAAGACTTTTCTTCTGAGTCTTAAGATAACTAAAGGCTGTTAAAGCGAAAAGTGCAGCATTTACACATAAAGCTTGTCTAGCTAATAAAATAAGATATCAAGCAGTATAGATTTCAATCAAGTGAACTGACTTACGTGTACCTTCACCCAATGTCCTTTTGTACTACTGTCTTTTGTTTGAGTGAGTAAACGGGTGTTTTCTAGGATGCTTTGTACCGTTTACCCCTAAAACGCAAGCCTCTCTACCCGATCCCGTAAGTTAAACAGGCAAAGGATGATGCTTGCGTACAAAAACAAAGTAGTGTGGTCTTACGCCAGGCGCCCTAGGAAAAGGTGGATTGGGGTCCATCTATAATATGACATCAAACTGAGCTTGGACCTCGTTTTTCGAAAACCATGTAAAGGGTAGGTGTCATAGTTAACAAGATAATTACCTTCCTGGCAACAGGAACGGACATAGAGAAGCCGTCGAGAGATATCGGAAGATTTATCTTTTCCGTTTAATAGTCGTACGACCATGGAGTTCTTTCGTACAGAAATATGGTTAATAGACTAGAATTTATTTGCTGTGTCGATATTTCTCTTCGGACATTGAAAATCTATGCCGTAGATAAGGGATTACCAGTTCCATGCGATGTATGATAAAGCAAAACTGAAGTAGCTTGTCTGCGAAACTCAGACCAGAGGGTTCTTCTCTTCTGGTAGCACGGGTAACCAGGGCCCAAAGAACGTTGTTCTTGCCTGGTCGATAGCTTTCGACCTCTTGTGGGAGCATCGTGCTGGCTGTGGTTGCCAGAACATGTGTTTTCAGTGCTTTTGCGTTGCTGAAGGAAGGCAGAAGCTTGGAAAACACTGTTCATTGTCAATCGAGGTGTTCCTAGATAACCTCACTCCTAACCGGAATGAACCTCACCTCATACCAAGTGGCTTCAAAGGTACTTTGGTTGAGAGAGGAAGCGGGCCCTGAGGAAGTTTTTCCAAGGGGACCTACTTTTTATCTCAATGGTAGTTCAACTAATCCTTTCGGGATAAGTTTGGGCACTCCAAAGAGGCGCTGGCTGCCGCAAGAAGAAAAGAATTATAACCAAGAAATGAATTATGGAAAACAGTCCCATATGTGATGGCACACCATGAGTAAGGCCTCACGGCGAGAGTCATGTAAATAAACACAGTTGGTTGGTTTGCCTTTCGTTTGGGAAATGCAGAAGAATCACCGATTTTTGCTAAATAGGCTAATTTGCATGTGTAATACCCTAAGGAGTGTGGCAGTAAATATATTTCCATTCGCAGTACTAAATGAAAGATACTAATCTGGGAATGTCTGAGTTAACTAAAGTAATTTGTGTGCGAATTACCAAAGGAAAGGCGGGGATATTTTTTCACATTTTACATAGTATTATAATGCAATAAAATTGGCGAGTATTTATTATTTGGAAAAATCACATTCCGATAAATCGGTCAATTTTTATGAGGGATAGCAGAATGAGTGTGGCAACGCCATCCATTTTGGTTATCAAAGCTTGCCTTACCAAACGCACGAGATATTGTAAATTTGGTTGAATTTGGTAATTTGGTTGAAGAGGTAAAAATATATTGATTAAATTGGTGATTAGTATGGCAGACATTCGAGTTGACGGTGATACATACTTGATCGACTTTTCTCAGATGTTGTAGGAAATTGTAAAACAATGCAATGTATAAAAATTAAACTTACAGTGATTTGATTTAATTTCGAAAAATAGGTGAATTTTCATGAGAACGACCAGAATGGGTGAGGCAATGCGACCCGTTTTCATTCTAAAAACCTACTTTGAAAAACGCAGAACTTGCGCCAAATTTGACTAAATTTATATGACATAAAACCAAGAATGTATGTGTTAAATCAGTTATTTGTATGGGGGATATCATAAGGAGTGGGGTTAAACGGTCAATCTTTTTTTCCAAATTAAAAACCTATGTAGTGGACAACAATTTAGCTGCATATTACGAATTAGGAGTTGCTGGTAGGAAATTTTATTTGGGAAAACTGGTCGATTTTTAAGCGAAACGAAGTCATGAAACGCTATTGGTCAAATAATATTTGGAACTTCAATTGCTTCTTCACTGGGGTTACCATTTTGCTGTATCAAATAGACAGACATTCTTCTAGTTGAATCTATAAAGAGGATCTCTACTTTATTTTCACTACGTAATGATAGAACCTATGCGGCGGACAACAATTTAACTTGCTGCATATTACGGATTAGGAGTTGCTGAAAGGAAATTTTATTTGGGAAAATTGGTCAATTTTTAAGCGAAACGAAGTCATGAAACGCAATTGGTCAAATAATATTTGGAACTTCAATTGCTTCTTCACAGGGGTTACCATTTTGCTGTATCAAATAGACAGACATTATTCTGGTTGAATCTATAAAGAGGATCTCTACTTTATTTATTTTAGAAAATTGTTTCTAAGTCACTTCATTTAATTTCAATTGATTTATTTTACAAAGCTACAATTTTAAAATAATTATATGTATTAAATTATAATTATATGTGCATAAGCTTTTTAGAATTGTTTAAGCAATTATATTTGCACGTTCTTAAAATATACATCGTCAAATTAGAACGCCTTTGATAATTTTCATGTTTTGTTTGGATATGTTTTAAGTGCACATATCGTCAACAAAATTTGTATTAAAAATTAATTAAAATAAGTACTCTATGCCATTCTTCTAGCAGAATTTTCAAGCTTTGTTATCTTTATTAGGCGAAAAATTCCACGACTCATCGTTTCCTTGTAACAAAATTTAACGGCTTTAGCAACCTATTCCTGTTGGGTTCCGACACTGAAATCAGATAAAAAAATTTTTATAACATTTCATTTCACGAATTTACTAATGTATTATAGAACATATTTGGAATTAAAAATTTAATGAACCATACAAAAAGGAAAATTTTTCTCACAAAAATTACAATACTGTTTGATAGACAAATTTAGCTACAGATTCCAGGACTAATTTTCCCATATTGAGTTTCAGCAGGATGAGTCAGCGTATGTGCGCCGAGATGCAAATGCATGTCAATATAGTATATAATTCGAAAAGATATCTGCACCGCCCGTTGGAATCAGTAACAGCCGAAAGATATGCATTAACAACTTTTAACACATATTTGATCACTCAATTCAGGGGCGCTGATAAATGTTACTGCAAGATCTTGAGTGAACATGTTGATAGTGATTTTCTTCCCAAAGCTACGTTAAAAAAGATTTTCAATAAAATATGTTTTAATAACATAACAACATAATCTCTTTTAAGCTTGATAAACTTTTTCCAGCGATATTCAATATCTTCCACACCCTGTTTATTGTAAAAACTGTCAAAATCCTTAAAATAGCCATCCACTGCAGACACAACCACCACATTTACCCTGTTGGTAAATCTTTTACCACCGAGCTATTTTTTCAAGTTTGGAAATAGAAAGTAATCCTAAATCTGGCGACTTAGGTGCGCGATGAATCAATTCAAGTTTTAATTCTGCAATTATGAAATTTTATTTATTTTTATTTATTTATACAGGGTGGGCCATATGAGTGTTGGCGATTTAATTCTTCAATTTCTCGGCAACGCGCGGCGCGGGGTGGCGGGGGGATATGTTGTTCGCTGCGCCGCTTCCTGGAAATTTAGTCGCCATGGAGCCGTACACGGGAGTGCAGCGTGCATTTTGTGTCCGAGCGTATTACGAAAACAATAAATCAGTGATTACTGCACGACGTTTGTATCGGCATGAACACGGTTTACACGATTTAAGTGAAGTTCCAAGCGCCAATGTGATACGAAAATGGATCAGAATGTTCGAAACAACCGGCTCAACAGTACCAATTACCGTTCGTGGTCGCCCAGTTTCTGCAAGATCAGCCGACATTGTGGAGCGTGTTCGTGTTTCAGTTCAGCGAAATCCGCAACAGTCAACACGTAAGAGAAGTCAGTCTTTGGATGTCAAAAGAACAACTTTACGACGAATTCTGAAACGTGATTTGCATTTGAAGGCTTATAAGATTCAGATAGTCCAAGAATTAAACCCCGATGATGCCAATAACCGACTTAACTTTGTTTTTCCTGGAAAACTCATTTCGAAAAGGGGGGATGTTGAATGGCCCCCACGTAGCCCCGATCTCTCTCCATGCGATTATTTTCTATGGGGCTACCTCAAATCGGTAGTCTACGAGAATAATCCGACCAATTTAGAGCAGTTGAAGAGGAACATTATTCAGGAAAGTAACAAAATACCGAGAACAACTTTTCAACGAGTTTTCCAAATTCTGCAAATTCTGCATTAAGTCGTTTTTCGCAGTAAACACAAATATTTGTTGTCTCAACGTAGTGGAGTCAATTCCATTTAAAAGAATAAAGCCTTGCGTTCTTAAAGAATTTAATAAAGATAAATTTCCATTTGTAATTTATTGTTTGTTCATGCTAACAAAATTCACTTTTCTTTCTCAAATTTTTTTTTTGTTTTTTTGCAGGGGTAAAACTCCAGAATGATATAACAAGAGTTATGGTCACATATCATCACATTTTTTAACCAGAATACGCTTAACTTTCAAAAATGTAGCTGAAGGTCCCGAAAGTAAAGTCTAAACAAACAAATCACAACCAGGGATGAGAGACAAGCAAACATCACAAACGCTTTAAGAGAAAATTAATCCAATTTAAGGAATCAAAGTCATATTCGCATACATGACTTCACCATCTCCTTCCCTCCCCACCCAAGCCCCAGATAAATGCGCAACCAACAACAAGTAAACCAAAAGTACTGATTTTATTTTGGAACTAAATATATAAATATTATATATACCCATTACAAGTTTATCTATATACACAGGCATATATATTTACAAGCGTATAATATTAATTATTATTTTCTATTTTGAAGTCTCAAAATTATGAAATGTGTATTTCTGAAAAAAGGCATTTATAAAATGTTAAAAATATTATTAATATTGTGCAAATTCAAAACCAACAAACAAAAAACCACAAAAACAAACTGTTATACCCTTAAATGTTATGCAATAACTGTTAAAAATCTAGAAAAACAACAAAAACTCAATGGACCAGGAAATTTTATGAGGCACTTCCACAGTGTCCCCCCATATTTTTTTTTTTAGCAAACTGATGAAAAACACCAGAAAGAAATTTGAATTTTATTTGATTGATTTTGTAAATAATTTTTTTTTATTTTTTTATTTTTGTATCGGGACTTCCCCTTGTTGTATTAACTTGTATTATTCTTAGTTTAAACTCTATGATTACTATAACAATTTTCCAAAAACAACAACGCAAAACTCTAAGAATTATTATTATGTATTATAGTTAAACGTTGTAACAGTTTACATATAATTTTAAATCAAATACTCAGAAACTGAAATATCACAAACAATTTAAACGTAAATTATAAAAGCAAAAAAAAAAAGTATATATATATATAGATAAATAAATATAATTTTGCAGATTTACAAATAATATGTTAACAAACAAAAACAGAAACAAAAAACGTCTTATTTTAAGTTTACATTATTTTGCTATGATTTAACAATTCTCCATTTTCTATCTACAAATTTGTAATTTAACGAAAAGCAATTGGTAATGAAAGAAACCAGAAGCAAAGGAAAAGTGAAAAATAAACAACAACAGCAACAACAACTACAACTAATAGTCAAATTTTTTAAATACTAGTCAAATTTTTTTGTTTGTACATTTAAGTTGAAGAAAGTAAACAACATCTATAATATAATCTACCACATAAACAACAACAACTAATGAATTGTATAAACTATTACTAACCTCGCCCTCAAAGCCTCCTACCCCAAATACTTGTTAAGTCTAATTAACCGACAAAAAAATTCCCGTAACCAACCAACCAAACAAACATGGTAATTATTATAACAGACAACTACAGAGCTTGTATTGGTTTCATATAATAGAAAATCAAAAGGAAATTCAATGTTAAAAATCCCTTAAAAGGAAAATATATACGATATAAACATGACATTGCTATAGTTGTTTTATTGGGTTGGGAAATAACATGCATTGGTAATGTGTATATTCACAATAGAATTTTATCTCTGCGCCTAAAGGTATGCTTCACGTAAAAACCCGTAAACGGCAACTCGTCCAGTTGGCAACACCACTCGCAATTTACCCTGAACACAAATATCACAACACACTTTCAGGCGATATGGTTAACGATCTAAATCAGCCACCAGTGCAAGTTGCAAAATCACAGCAAAACACCAGGAGCTCAGAACCGCAGGAGTAGGTGGATTTTGGTACCAACCCATTTTTAAAACGCTATAACTTCTAAACGGAGCCACCAATCTTAATGAATCTTTCTGCATACTAAAGAGTGAAAGTAGGAGCATCGATTGATGATCAAATAGTTCAACATTTGAATCACGAACTTTGGGAAATACATAAAAACTACAATGAAAAGGTTATAACTCCTAAATTAGAGCACGCAGTGCATGAGTTCCTTCTAGGGAAATAATGGTCATTTCAAAAACTATAAATGTGGCAAGTTTTACAAGCCCATCTT
>JAHXMU010000118.1:3952001-3966660 GCA_019455685.1 Philornis downsi | reverse complement strand
AATTCCAAAAGTGTACGCATTCGTATACTCGTACTTCGATTTGTTACGGCCAAAAAGGAAAAGTTACTTTTCGACGTTTTAGTTTTATTACTTTCTTATTCTGTATTTTGTCGTTTCTCCCTTGATAGTGTGCGGAAAGAGCACTCCATGGAATACCATACGATGATGCCGGTTGCCTTTAAGTGCAGCCATACTGGTCAAACAAGGTCTCACATCGACATAAACAGAACCTTCTGCAGCATTAACTGCTTGTGTCCGCATTGAAAGCCATATAAGTTATTGTTCAATTTCACTTTGAGCACTATGACTATAATCATTACGACTTTAAAAAAGCTTAAAGTAAGCATTAAATAAACAATGGCTTTATGCTTAAATCTACCGTCAGCAATGTTAGCGACCAGCCGTCATAGTATCCTTTGGAGGATGAGTACGGCGACCGCGGCAATAAGGCAAAATGTAAAAGGGTAGAAGACGCGGTAAAAATACGCCAAAGAGTTGGCTAAATACTGGCCATTACACACACACACACACATAAGAACATCTACATATACAAAGACCACACAGTGTCCTTATTCAATGCGCTCTATAAAATTGCTTTCATTTCATGCAAATTTCGGTATTTGTCCCAGTACCTTCAGTTCCAAAATATTTACATATTCATCTAAACAAAACGCCAACTTCCGCAAATAAAAAAGGCTGCTAAAAATAAGCAACGACAAGAATAAAAACAAAGCGCCAGCGACAGCAACAAGAACAGTAAATGGCACCCAAATGACCGTGACCACAACGGTGAAGCTTTGCTTGCTCACTCATTCAACGTCAGTGATGTCACCTATTTACAATAGGAATTGAAAAATCCGTATCATTACAGATATATGTCGATTATAATGCTGAACTAAACAAAAGCTCAGCCAATTTTAGTTTATTTTAAATGGAACATCAAAGGCCTTGAAAAGCAACAATTAGAGTGTTTAAATATTTCAATCAATAAAATTGTAGTAAATCTAATTCTTAATTCTTAATTTTGCATAGTTGGAATGATTCGATTTAGGTCAAATATGCACCGTTTTGTTCAACAACTTGCTTCCATATTAAATGGAATTGCAGTATGCCTTTCTTATAGCAGCCCTTGTCCCTATAAATTTGCATAAGATCCTCTTGAAGCGAATTTTTCACAGCAAATCATTTGCTTATTACAGAAACAGTTGATAATCACCTGGTGTTAGGTCCGGCAATTGTTAACTGGGTCCAAGTAGGTGATTCCCTGCCAATCTCATCAAACACACATCTAAACGTTTCTGACCGTCAATCCTGGCTTGCCAGCCGTTTGCACCGGCTCATCGGAATTCGAGCATGACTGTTTCCACTTGACGTTATAAGTGATCTCCTTTTTATCACCAGTCACTATCTGTATCAGAAATGGGCACATTTTATTGAGATTCGCTGATGGAAATTAGGCGAGTGAGAGTTTTTTTGTATTAACTCATGTGGCACCCATACATCGAGCTTCTTTTTCTATCCAGCTTTATTCAAGCGGCTCCAAGTATGTATGTTATGTAATTTTTAGCTTCTGTGGTTACATGACGGTATTCACGAATACCGTCATTATTCTATCAACATTTTCGGTAAGTGCCCATCCATAGCGTTGTTCGGAATTGGAATCGACCCGTTTTGGATAAAGTCCTAATATTTTGTAAATTTTGTAAATTATCATACAACCTTAACGAAAAGGGACTTCAGCTACTGCATATTTCACTAGCATATAATTGAATCCTATATCCTATTCTAAGTGTTTAGATATATTTTATATTTCTGCATAATAACTTCATCCGAAGGAAATTAGGAAATTAAGAAATCATATGGAAATTAGGCCCTTAGGGTTTTTTTGCTTTAATCCGTATGACACGCATGCATCGAGCTTCTTCCATCGACATTTAAGCGGCTCCAAGTGGGTTGTTGCTTAATTTTTAGCTCCAAGGCAATAGAAACTGATGTTACTTGATGGTCGGAATTTACGATTTTCATTATTCTATCAACATTTTCGACAACTGACCATCCATAGCGTCGTTCAAAATCGGAATGGTTTTAGAAAAAGCCTTAATTTGTTGTATCCACAGAGTCTCAGTCTATACTAGAGACTCAAAACTACAGATATTTCTACGTAGTTGCCGTGATATAAAATTGAGGATGCAACAAAAGGAAAAAAGGCAAACGCCTTCTATGGTACAAATATCCTTTCATCAGCTATTCCTTGAAATTATCGTACCACCTTAGTGAAAAGCGCAAAAATTTCGTTGTAAATGCCTCTTAGATATAATAGATAATATTTTCTACAAACTGTCTAGAAGATTAACATATGCGCGCAAAGTCTTTTGCAACAAACAACCACACAATAGAGGACAATAAGTTGACAATCTTCAGATCTTGTCTATAGCTGAGAAATTGCTGTTTACAATGAACCGAAACAGTTGTTATTTGTTTCCAGACGTACTTGATATTGCAAAAATATAACAGCCGGAATGAAGCGTTGAACGTACCAAATACCTTCTAGTCAAATGTGTTTCGAGAACTTTAAGACAATTAAGTGTTATCCATCTGTATGGGTGGCGAGTTGGGTAGAAGGAACAAAAACTTTATAAAATTTCTTAAGATTTTATATCGCCTATCTTGTAAACTCAAACAAATTGGCATGTTTGATTGACATTATCTTGCACTTTTGTCCACTGCGTTAGTTCAGAATTCTCTCTAAAATTTAGAAAAAATCCCCTAAGTAGTCACGTCACTTCTGTGAACTGCACTTAAAATTGGTATACATACATCATAAAGTTTTAAAATTTAGGGGCATTGCCATATTTCTTATTTCAAAAAAAAAAAAAAAAACAAATCGATATCCCATGCATCACGTGAATGAGATATTGGAGAGGTTCCCGCATGCAATGAGTTTCGGTTATTTTTGGACTCACTCTATTTTTACACTGACTCAAAGGCACATACAATTCACCTATGGTTCCGGACGTCAGTTTGACTTTGAAGCATTCATCAAGATGGTCGTCGCTCAAATAAAGATAGATGGCTTGGCGGGATTCGAACTTACAATAGCAGGCATGAGAGTCGTGTGTTATGATCATCATGCCACGGCCGACCATACCTTCTTCTGGTTACCACTGCATTATAGTACTTGGCGACAATTATGCCCTCTCTGGCGACTTCCGATTATTGTTATTTATACTACATTGAATGAAAATGATCTGCATTACGCACATACGAGATGTGATCAAAAAGTAAGAGTTATCTAAAATTTTTTTAAAAAGTATTCATTTATTCATCAATAACTATATTGTCCCCTTCAAAGTAATCCTCCTCAAATATATTACACTTATGCCAGCGTTTTTTCCAATCCTCGAAACATTTCTAAAACGCGCTTTTTGGTATCGCCAACAGCTTCTGTTTTGATTTTTCTTTTATCTCCTCAATCGTAGCAAAACGCTTTCCTTTCATCGGTGTCTTCAGTTTTGGGAAGAGGAAAAAGTCAGCGGGGGTCAAGTCCGGTGAACACGGTGGTTGAGGCATGATTGCGGTTTTGTTTTTGGCCAAAAACTGACGCACAAACATCGATGTGTGAGCTGGTGCATTATCATGGTGCAAAATCCATGATTGATTTTTCCACAATTCTGTGCGTTTCTGACGAATTGCTTCGCGCAAACGGCTTATAACTTCAAGGTAGTATTCCATATTGCCCGTACGACCTTGTGGCAAGAATTCATGATGCACCACGCCATTGCAATCGAAGAACAACAGTGAGCAAAACCTTCACATTTGACCGAACTTGAAGTGCTTTTTTCGGTCTTGGCTCTTCTGCACGCTTCCATTGGGATGATTGGGATTTGGTTTCAATGTCATAGCCATACACCCATGATTCGTTATGAGAAAATCTGGATCGACGTTGACGACGTTCAACAGCTCCTGAGCGATATCCATGCGGCGTTGTTTTTGTTCAAAATTTAGCAAATTTTGGAACAATCTTCGCTGCCGCACGTTTCATGCCTAAAACATCTGTAAAAATTGCTTGGCATAAGCCGAACGATACGCCAACATCATCAGCAACCTCTCTAATAGTGTTTCGACGATTATCCAAAATCATTTTCTTTACAGCTTCAATGTTTTCATCGGTTGTTGACGTGCTTAGGCAACCAGGACGAGCATCGTCATTGACATCTTCTCGGCCTTCCTTAAACCGGTTATACCACAATTGAACTTGCGTTCTGCTTATAGTAGACTCACCAAACGCCACTGTCAATATTTCAAACGTCCTTGGACATTTAATTTCATTTTTTACACAAAACTTAATACAGTTTTTTTGATCCATTTTTTCGAATAGTAAAAAATCGTAGAGCACACCAAAACACGACTAACCTTTTTATCTGTCAAAAACAAACTGAGAATCGAAAATGGCTGATATTGTTAACATATATAACAGACATGTGTACCAACATAACAGAAAAAACATGCGAAAATCGAGCATACGTAACTCACAAAATGTGAAAATAAGGGTTATTTCTGATCATTATTATTAAGATAAGTTTGATATCTTATATTAATTTTTTGTATCTTAAATTTTTGTCAGCATAATGATTTATTGCATTGTAATGCTTGCCAGTATAGAAAAAAAGTCGTTGGGGTAATCACGTATTCTCTGGCAACTCCCATACACATTAAAGCAAATTCCCTCGTATCTCGTGAATGAGATATGGGAGAGTATCTCACATTCAGCGATCCTATTTTCACTTTATTAGACTCATCCATAGGGATCTACAGTTTAAGGACAATTCCGAGCGTCACAGTTTGAGATTCACTTACCAAACTTGTGAATTACCCGACTACTCAATATGTTCGTCAGACACATTGACGTGAACGCAGTTCAAATATCGATAGGTAACTATGTGCTGATTTGAGGCGTACGATAGTCGCATGTGCTAACCTTAGATGCAAGGCCTGCCATATACTCGTACACCTAACCTAACTTAATATACATATTTATTCATATCGTTCATGCAATTCACGAAATTGAGTAAAATTTAGCATAAAATTTAACTTAGGTTTGCTAGCAAAAGTTAACTGCATTGTCACACCCCTCAGAACACAAAATCTACGTACATACATAAATTATTTGATTTATCGTAAATCAATTGTCCTTTAATAGTGTACAAGAGAGGACTTGAGAAAGATATAATTTTGATTATTTTACTGTGGTTTATTGCACAGGATTTTTATTCTCCTCTGGCTTTTCTTGCACTTTTCTTAAACTATGTTTTATTTTTGCCCAAGATAATAATATCTTTTAAAATATGTAAAGTTCCGATAACCTCTCAAGTACCTCTTGAATTCGGACAGCAAGGTGTTATTCGATATGAGACCGACAGGGGATGTGTCATAGCATTATTTCAAATGCCTCTGGGTGCAACAATAAAAGCGCTGAACTTGTTCATGGAATAATCGTAAGGACTATTACAAAAAAATCACTAAATTGGCATCCTGTTCGCTATAGCCGCCAACATCGCCAGCCAATGCTTCTACACATCATCTTCTTGTGCGACCAAGCACCGACCAAATTAGGTTCAGGCCATGAAGAGCACACAAATACACACCTACTTCAAGTTAGCAACCGCACAAGCAATAAAATGGAACTGAAAAAATGCTTTGGTTACCATTTTTTCTCCAGATGGAAACGAAAATGTAAGGAAAAAAATTTGTTTATAATTGACAGAAGTGTCATTTAGAGAATAATTGCCTTATCACTTGCAGTGACGCGTTCAAAACATTTCCAAGATGAGTTTGCTGCCGTGCGTCTTTTTGTAAAGCAAGAGAAGGTGTTGTTTTTTTTTTGTATTCTTTCATTCTTCACTTCCGTTCGTCATCATAACAGATAGTTGCGGTTGAAAATATTTCATTTCATTACGAGAAGTGAACTCAAAAACAGAAATTTAGCACAACCAGAAAAGGAATTCTGCGGAAAGTTAGTTTGATACTCGGAACATTAAAATGTTTCCAAAGCTCTGCTTTGAAGAAGTTTTAAATTGCCCCCACAACACATATTGATTCTTATAAACATTTGATGGTTTGTTAAATTAGCTAAACTCAAACGAAGATAAATATTTTCAGTTAATGGAAGGAGAAGTAAAGGTGGGAAAATTTAGCTGTAGATATAACCGTTAAAAATAATGTAAATTGAGAGTTATTCATAACTTTCATTTGTTTCAAAGCTTTATCTAGTAGGCAGAATGAACACTACCTAGATGCACAACAATTTTCAGGAATTTTGGCATAGATAGGGCAAATTTATAGTTACTGTAACTGAGGTACTGTATTATTAGTGTAAAAGTTTCACCGATTCTGTGATTTCTGATGAAAATTTACTTTGAAGTGGTTTCAAGTATTCGCATGTATTGCCAATTCAAAACTATTGGCAGTAAGCACTAATCATTCATAGAGGTGCTTTGTGCTCTAATTTATGTATTGCTTCCGAAAAATGGCACCATGTTTCCATTCTATGATAAAAGTCTACGTAATATCATAATTTTCTTAACATTTTTTTTTCTTCGTAATATTCCGATATATACATATGGTCGAAAAGATAAGTAAACCTGCTTATTTTTGCTTTATGTTTAATTTTAGTTACTTCAACGGAAAGTAAACATGGCAATTGTTTTTATTAAAACAACTTTAATGTGGCAATAACTTCAAAAGTAAAAACAAAACTGGGACTTCCCCGTTGTTTTCATTGTGAGTAGTTTTGTTCGGGTGTGATTTCTGTACTCGGTCAAAATAATAAATACATTGCTTAATTCTTTAATATTTTCGCAGTCTGCTGTGGTCTTTTTGGAAAGGCTAGTTATTTCAACAAAATATATAGTAAAAAAATCAGCCATGGGTCGAAAAAGTCATTGTTCTCCGGAGGAGAACAAAATTGTTTCAAGACTAATAAAAAGTGTCCAAAGTCTTCGTTATGTAGCAAAAACTATGACACAGTCACTATTTTTTGTACAAAATGCTTTAAAGCCTAAACAGCCCATCGAAACTCGCGGAAGACCCGAAAAAAACTTCAAAAACAACAGATATCCGTATTGTAACACTTGCGAAGAAGAACTCTTTTGTGTCCTCAAGAGCGATTTCAGCAGAAATTGGAAATGTAATTTCATCGCGAACGGTTCGTCGTAGACTACAATAAGCACATTTACCAGGATGGATAGCCAGAAGAGCTCCGCTGCTTAGACAAACACATTTAAAGGCTAGATTGGCGTTTGCAAGACGTCATTCCAATTGGTACAGAGGAAACGGTGAAAAAAAATTGCGAAACATTTTATGGAGCGAAGAAACAAAAAGTAATGTATTTGGAAACGGCTGTGCCCGGAATGTTCGACGCCCTAAGGGTAAAGAATTCCATGTTTGCTTTACAAAGAAAACGGTCAAGCACGGGGGCGGCAATATTATGGTCTGGGGTTGTTTCTCGTGGTATGGTGTCGGAACGATACATCGAATTACCGACACTATGACCACATTCCACTACAAACATATCTTGGAAAATACGATGTTGAACTATGCAGTGGAAAGTATGCCTCTTAGATGGACATTCCAGCAGGATACCGATCCGAAGCATACTTCTTAGTTGGTAAAGGATTGGTTCCAAGATAATAATGTTGCCCTTCTTGATTGACCAAGTCAATCTCCTGTCTTAAATCCAATCGAAAATCTTTGGGGAGAGTTGAAACAAAGAATTGGAAATTATCTTCTTAAAAATAAAGATCAGTTATGGAATTTTGTTCAAAAAACTTGGTATGAAATACCGGTAGAAACCTGCAAGAAGCTTATTGCCAGCATGAAAAAAAGAGTCAACAAAATAATTGAAAATAAAGGAAGATATACCGGTTTTTATCGAAACTCAGCCAATTTAGCAGAAAAAACTTGATCTGTTTACTTTTTTTTTGCTTATTTTAACTAAATGTACTTGTTATTTTGTATAATGTTTTTTGATTGATTTTTTACTTTTTGAAAAATACCGAATTTAATTTTTGTTTTTAGTATTTATTTTATTTTAATGTTAGAACAAAAGAAATTAGTATTTGTATAGTGTTTGTTTTTTCTTTGAGTTTAAACAAATTTTTGTCTACGAAAAGCACTAGTTTTAACGGTTTAAGAGTCAGTCATCTTCACTTTATTTTATTTTCACTCTGTTCATTAAAAAAATGTTGTGGATATTTTTCCAATTCCGTAAAATTTTGTGACTACATTGAAAAGATGAGAATCGCATAGAAGGCAACATATGATTTTTGCTAATATTTGTGTGGAAGTGTGTAGAAAATTTAATAAAAGTTTTCGCAGAATTCTCCTTTTTACAAAAAATGTGTAAAACTTTTTTAAAGGTATTTACTGGCAATTTATTGCATACATTTCATGTAATATTTTATTTGCTACAACCTTTTTACTAGACAGATTATGAAAATTTTCGTATGAATTTTCTACTAAAATGGCAAAATTTAGGAATTTTTGTGAAATTTTCTAAATAATTGTATATGTTTTCTTTCGAATTCATTAACAATTTTATCAAAAATGTTCTTATAAATTGAATAAATATACCGTTAAATATATACCTTATGACGCTGTAATTTTCCCATATTGCTAAACCTTCCATTGAATAAAATGCATTTGCCCAATCGTTTACAAAAAAAAATTAAATACAAAATAGATATTATAAAATGTGCGAAAAATAAAATTCAAATTCTTTCATAAATTCCATAACAAAATACCAATTAAACTGGCGTTTCACATTTGCAGTAACCTTTTCTCCGATACCATGATTCAATGTTTGCGTGCCGGAACTCGACCGATATTTTTCAATATTGCACACTTTTTTCTGAAATATGCTTAATATGTCAAATATTTCAGGCATTTGATAATTTTTTTAAATAATTTTAACAAAAAGCTATAGATTATTATTTCCTAATAACTTCATTACACATAAATGAAATATAGGGTCTAATTTTTATTTTGTCTATATTTGTAGTTGACTGATTTTGACTATATGCATTGTAGTGAAATGTTGCTTCCTTATAAAAATTTAGAACACGTTGTAAAGACATGTTTAATTTGGAACATCTGCAACAGAGCTACAGTTAATTCACTGATCCCTCACCCTCAGAAATGTCACGATAATTCCAATCCCTTTTGGCACTCACTTCAGACAAATGATCTTAAACCGAAAAATAATATTTCTCTCATCGCTATGTAGTTAACCCAGTCGTGATTTTCCCGCACTTTAACTTCAATTTTATCTAGTTGGTTGGTTGATTCGACAAATCGCTCCTTTTTCTTCCATAATACCGAACTATTATACCTGATTCATCTAAAATTTGGTTAGTCAGTCTACTTAGCCTATGATATAATATCATAGCGTGGGATAAGTTGATAAGCCCTTACACGTACCACCCATGCAAACGTCCGTAACTGCGTTACCCCTCTAAAATTTTGCATGATATGCGCATATATTCACCCGAAAGAATGAAGGAATATATCATTTAATAGGGCGAGCAGCACAGAAATATCAGCCATGCGAACAATTTACAAATACCTTCACCCAACGTCCTTTGCATTGATGCAAAAGAATGCGGAGAGTTTACCAGAGGACGCGTGACGAATTAATAAGTTGTTATCGAGAAATTGTATAAGCTAATGCAATAAGCGCACATAGTAGAAGGTGTGCAACTAAGTTTTTTTTATAAGGGTGATTTTTTGAGATTAAGTTTTTCAGTTTGGCAGCACTGATTGGTAATGGCGTCCAAACGTCATCTGTCAAAGCGCCATTTCATCAAGGAGAGACTAACAAACGAACAACGATTGCAAATCGTTGATATTTATTATCAAAATTCGTGCTTTCATAACCGACCTGCTGAATCAACAATTCGTGCTGTTATCTCCAAATTTCGCACCAAATTTACTTTGTTGGACATAAAATCATCGATTCGCAAGCGTAAAGTGCGTACCGAAGAAGATATTGCCGCCGTTGTGACCAGTGTTAATGACGATCTGAGCGATTGGGTATGTGTTACTCAACCACAAGGAATTTTTTTGTTTTGCCCCAATCGGCTGAGTTGAATTTGGCTGACATGTGGTTTCATCAGGACGGTGCAACATGACACACTGTTCGTGATACAATGGATATGTTGAGGGATGAATTTGGTGAGCAGCTTATTATCTCTCGATTTGGCCCTGTGAGTTGGCCCCCAAGATCTTGCGATTTATCGCCTCTTGATTATTTCTTATAGGGTTATGTCAAGTCGTTAGTCTATGTTGACAAGCCGAACACTATTGAAGCCTTACAGGATAGCATAACACGCGTCATTCGTGGAATACAGGCCGAAATACTCGAAAAAGTGACGAAAAATTGGATCTTCCGAATGCACATTTTGATACGGAGCCGTGGACAACATTTACATGAAATTATTAAAATTTAATGTACCATACCTTTGAATATTGGAAGCTTTTATGCCAACTTTCAGCTTCCCAGCCTTAGCAATGCGACATTTATAGTGCTTTCAACCGACACAAGGACAGACCGGCATGACTACATCGATATAGTTCTTTATGATTATCGAAATATAATAATATGGTATGCATTTTATCGCTTCTCAGAAGTTGTTGTTGACGAATCCTAATCAAAAGTTGAATCTATATGAAAAATATATAGAGTGGCGCATAAGTAGCGCTAAGATTTGATCAGTAAATACATTTTTTGTTTAAGCCTGTTTTATTCGTCCCTTTACAGAATTAACTAAATAATACTTGGGAAATTTATGATGGAAAGGCTTAGCACAGAACAAAGAACCAAAATTGTTCAATGTTACTTTGAAAGGCAGCATTCGATTATTCACACCATATCGGAAATTCTTTCATGTTTGAAATGCTCCTAGCGCTCCAACAATTTACTGATTGGTTCAGCGTTTTGGGCAACAAGGACCTGTCTGTGATCTTCCGCGTGCTTGAAGACATCGTGCAGTTCGAAATGAAGTGACCATTGCTGCAAGCAAGTATTAAGGAAAACCCCGAAACTTCCACCAGGCGACGTTCTCAGCGGTTAGAGATGTCTAGGCGATCTTAGCGGTCTTTTTCCATACACGATGCAATTGGTTGACGAGTTAAAACCAAATGATGCACAAAAACGCATTTAATATAGCCGCCGTTAATGTCACTTATGCGCCACCCTTTATAAGGAAGTTTTCACACTGGAAAATTTGAGAGCCATATCCACATGGTCAACAGAGAGCGATTCCTTTCCACAGTATTTGAAATTTGCATATTTTTTCAGTGAAAACTGAAATTGTCTAAGTAGTTTTCAATAACTACAGTTAAGGCGGTCTATTACAAATTTTATGAACTGAAATGGACATCTACATCAACCACCAAATCATATTGTTTTTATTTAACGAATAAGTAGAACAATTGCTCAAGAAACACAGGATAGCTTATTATTTCAAAGTTGGATTCAACAATTTTGTGAGCTAAGATCTCTTTTACCGACATTTGCTTTATGTTCACTTAATTACTGAACAAGTGGCGAATTGTTTAAGGAGCACTGCAAATGTTCTTTATTTCAGAGCTAGATTCAGTCATTGTATGCGAAAATGTTTTCCCAGTGGACATATTCCAGTCATACGTAGTCCATATTATAGACTACGTTGTACCGATACGTCACCATATAAATATATAAATGGGTATATTGGAAAACAACCCTTATGACTACAACACACTTTTGTGCCAAATTACAGCAATTCTTTCGTTTTTTTTTTCGATAGAAAAGCAGACGGACGGACTTACATATTTAGACTGATATACGTTTTTGCGGCGGTCAGGACTATTTTCGCATATACATTCTATTCTAATCAAGCTTCTATAGGACATAAACTTCATAGGAATTTATAGGATGTGTGTTTTAAAATTTCGACAATTACCTTCTTTTTGGTAACGATTGAAACTGTTGTTGGGTAGTAAACAAATATCATATAAACGTTATGCACCTCTCCATAATCGATATATTCGTAAAACTATTGACGAATATATAAAAAATTACTAAAATTATACATACATATATATTCTTTCTTTCAGGTGAAGACTTAACTTTATAAGCTAAGCCGCGGCGACATTTCAGTAAATGATTAAGTAGAGATAATTCATCCTGGATGCCCAGGGCATAATTAGGCAATTATTAAAAAATAACTAATATGAAATCGGTGTACCCTAATATGAAGCTCCCATAATTACTATAAACTAGCCGGTGAATACTTAAGGTAATCAACAACCAACTAAGCCTCTGTAAAATATCCTCTCCAACGACACAATGGTTGATTTATATCCTCCTCCCCATTATAGTAAGTTTCTTGGGGGAGTTGTATTGAAGCCAAACCGGCCGAATGTTTTTCTTATGTATTAAAACACACCAACTATTCATTTGCATGGCAGGAGTCGAACACATTCAGCAATATTACGTTACGTTCTAACGATTCCGTCGAACATGACTAAATCTACACCCCTATGAAACTGTAATTTTCAGCATTGCAATTTCGCCAATATTATCTTGCGAGAAGGCTAAAACATTTGCACAACACACAGCCTTGTTCGTATCCGTTCCGGTTGTTTGTTGTTCCTTGCTGTTGATGTTTGCTATTGTATCTATCTCCTGTTACTGTTGTTGTTAGTGTTGTTGATGTTTCTCAACGAACGCATGATTACAGCTACATAGACCAAAATTAATTACGGGAAACAATTAGGGTATCGTGTACTTTTTGTAAATACCTTTCATTTAATACAATTTATTAAAGTACGATTACATTTTCATACATACTCGTATAATAGTTGTTTTGTAAAGTTGAACATCCTGCAATAGAGTAACCAGAATATTTGTTATTTATTAACTGAATAAGATTCTATCTGAAACATTAAACGTCGTGTTTAATATGAAATTTTCAATTTAGCTTTTACTCTTGGAAGTTTGTTTGTCTAACCACTGGTGATTATGGCCAATTTTATAAGAGAGTTCTGCAGATGCTGGTTAACTTGTAAACTCCTCGTGGCTACTGGAAGAAAAACAAAAGAATTATTATGAAACTTCCTCTGTTTCAACAATTCTCAAGTCATTACTGCCAGCTGTCACCATATTTACGAACATACAAACCCGTATGCGTCTAGTAGGAGTAACTGACATCTTAATTCAAATCTTTCACACACATGTGGTCAGATGAATAGTAGTTAATGGTCGAAGAAAGACAAGAAATAAAAAGATTTTCAGCAACTCATTTACGTACACTTCAAACATAAACTATGTGAATTAAGAAGTTTCAGCAAATTTACTAAAATGAGCTAATATAAAGGCAATATTAAAAATATTTCATCCACACACTCGCTCTTAATTGGGTGTGTTTCAATTCAAAAAGGTTCACGAAAATTAAAATAGAATGCCATTGCCTTGTTAGAATGAGTCTCATCGAGACGGCTCGAATAGATAAGGGCTGCTTTAGATTATAATCTCATATCAAATTTCAATGCCTTCAATTCTGGTAAAAATAATGTACTGAATAATTCTTGTCGTAAAGGGTGGCGCATAAGTAACGTTAACGACGACTATATTAAATCCGTTCATGTGCATCATTTGGTTTTAACTCGCATTTCGTATGAGAAAAGATGTAAGATATGTAAAATTCTTTGCAAAGACCGCCTAGACGTCTCTAACCACTGAGAACGTCGCCTGGTGGAAGTTTCGGGGCTTTCCTCAATACTTGTTTGCACTCGAACAATGGCCACTTCATTTCGAACAGCACGAGGTCTTCCAGCACGCGGAAGATCACAGACAGCCCCTTGTTGGCCAAAGCACTGAACCAATCGGTTGATTGCTGGAGCGCTGGAGGCATTTCGAACGTGAAAGAAATTTCGATATGATCTGAATAATCGAATGCTGACTTTCAAAGTAAAATTGAACAACTTTGGTTCTTTGTCCTGTGTTGAGCCTTTCCATCATAAATTTCCCAAGTATTATTTAGTTAATTCTGTAAAGAGACAAAAAAAAATCTTAAAGAAAAAATGTATTCACTGATCAAATCTTAGCGTTACTTATGCGCCACCCTATATTTAACTGCCTGGATGTGAACTTATGTATTTTTACGTGCACTGTAGCCATGGTAGTGTTTCCGTTGACTTTGAAAGTCTATATTTGAGAAGTTGCTTACGGGCAGAAAATATTCAAAATGGGAGGGGAATCTAAATATAAACATTTTAATCAAAAAAAAAAAAAAAAAAAAAAAAAAAAAAACCGAGAATGTCCTCATCTTCGTTTTCAGGTGAAGAGGTGTCGATGTTCCAAAAGTGTCTTAAATTTGTAAAATGTGCTAATGTAACAAATGGTACTAACACAGCATAGAATCATAAATCGGAAAATATCATTTCACATGTGGTTAAGGAAATAAATTTTGCAAGTTAAAATTTTATAAAAGTTGTAAAATCGTTCGTTCACTTGGGAATTCCGATTAATTACATTCCATTTCGGCCAAATGTGAGCAATTAAAAATTAGTAGACAAATGTCAATACTAAAGTGATCAAATTAATTGTTGAAAAGCTCCT
>JAHXMU010000118.1:3941122-3951601 GCA_019455685.1 Philornis downsi | reverse complement strand
ACATATCCCGCTGTTTGCCAATAGATGGGGCCAGCTGTAAGTGCTAGGCGATTCTGCTATAACGTAAACTCTTGAGCCCAGCTTAGGCATATGGTAAACAAACCGCCTCGACACAATTGTGGTTTTCTTTTGACGTCATATTCTTTAGGTTGTGTGAATATGTGGCAAATAATCGTCATATACGGGAAGTATTGATTTTCTTCTCTCAATCGAAAAAAACGGTGACAGAAGCTCATCGAGAGCTTCAAAACATTTATAGAGATACTGCTTCAAGTGAAACAACGTGACGAGATTGGTTCCGTCGCTTTAAAGACGGTGATTTTGATGTTGACGACTGTTCGCGTGACACTGAATTGACGGCATTGCTTGATGAGGATCCTTGTTAAACGTAGGTAGAGCTTGCGTCAGTATTATGAGTTACCCTCCAAGCCATCTCCAAGCCACTGCATGCGTTGGGGAAGATTCAAATACAAGGAACTTGCGTTCCTTATGAGTTGAAGCCAAGGGACATTGGGCGATGTTTTTCCGCCTGTGAACAACTGCTTTAGCGACAAAAAAGGGAGGAGTTTCTTCATCGTATTGTAATGGGTGATAAAAAAAGTGATTCATTACTTTGTACTACCTTACAAAACTTGAGGAAAATCGGCCGACAAACCACCGCTCTTCTGGCAACTCCCAAACAAATGACCGATTTAATTTCTACTTTTAGGTTCATGCAGTTGCACATGATTCAGTCAAATTTCCAAATTTCAAATACTTGATAAACTTGATTTTAAGAATGAAAGTGGACTGTATTGCCAAAATCATTGGGATACCTTTTATAAAAACTGATCGATTTATCAAAATAAAGTTATTTCCTCTAAAAACACTAATTGATAGACTGCTGTTTCTTAAGTTGTAAGTAATTGCATTAAAATGCTATATTTGTTTAAATGCAAAAAGTAAACTGAAATATTACTTTTATATCCCATACCATATATTTGCAAAGTTCATGCTTTTCATTCTAGTGGACTAAATAGTGCATAGTTTAGTAAGAATCGGGCGTTCACTGAACCTTGTTCTATACATGGCTTGCATTGCCGCTTCTCTTAAAATACCTCGAATACAATTTATGTGATTTGGCAAAAAAAAATGGTTTCTCCACAACTTCCAAGCAAAACAAGCTATTACAATTAAAAGTTATAACAGTTAAGTTTAGTAAGTTATAATTTTGCTTTTGATATAATATATATGATAAAAACTCAGCGATTTGCCACACCCCCTTTGGCACTTCGCTCACTTTTCCACCAACGGAAAGCGACGTTGGGTGAAGTTATATAAGTCACTTCATCTGACTGAAATTTTTGCACCGATTACCGTAGAAAACAAAAATATTCTCAAATACAGTGCCGCTTCCTTAAATAGCAGCCAATAATAAATTTTTCTAAGCTCGGTTTTACCAAAATAATAATTATAACGAACTGGTTGTGTTTTTATAAATCATATTTCACATAGTTGCTGTAATCCTATAACATAAATTTTCTTTTATTTTAATGAATTAAGTACTACAACATTAAACACAAACAAAAGTCCAAAATTCGACTTCAGTTTTTGGTTTATTTGAATAAATCCCCCTTACACAAATTAGATTATACACGAAAACATTAATTATAAATTAAAGGTATTATTGTTTGCTTACATCTAATTTCAAAGTAAGTATTTTAAGTAAAATTTAGTCGTTGGTACTTCCGCCCTGGTTGAGAATACATTCATATATTCTGTTCGGTAAAGAATCATACAGTTTTTTGATTAGGTCTAGCGAAATATACGACTAGGCCTGTTTAATTCCATTAATGAATTAAATTTTGCTTAAATAGCTTGCCTGATTCGTTCACCTTGCATACTAGCAATCCCAAGACGTTTTCAAAAATGTTTAAGTCTGGAAAGTAAGGCGGCCAGTTCATAACCTCAACATTTTGGCTTTCAATTCATGATTTGACGACTCTTGTTGTGTGGATTGGCGCGTTGTCATGCTGGAATTTCCATTCCAAGTCTCCGAAAACATTTTTAACTTCAGGAAAGACTTTTTCCAGCACGGCTTTGTATGAGGTCGCATTCTTTTTTGCAGAGAGAAACTCGAGCTCTATTGTGCCATAACAGATCGCACCCCATACCTTAACTCTATCTTCCCGGCTGTGTAATCGATTGAGTAGGTGTTCCTCTCTTCAAAGATCGTGGAAGTAGTAATGGTATCCATCAGGACCTTCTAAATTATTATTATTACTATTTTTTTTTTTTTTTTTTGCCAGAAAATATAGTTCTATTTCACTGTTTACTCCACGTCATAGTCGTACGACAAAACTTAAGGCGACGTTCCTTACGGAGATTGTCTAGCGGTGTTATCTTTTTAACAGGTATGTTCCATATTCTACTTTGAAGTAAAAGTAGTTTGCAATCACTTCAATTTGACACTTGAATTTTACTTTTTACTTTTCATTTCTGTTTTGTTTTCGAACGTCAATTCGTAGTGAATTGCATTGTTCTAGAAACTACTTTTAGGCAAAAAGAAGTGGTTTAAAAATACTTTGAAATTTTATTGTGAAACAAAAATTTTTGCAAATAAGCATTTAAGTATAATAAACAAAAGTGGTCAGATTCCTTTGGTTGAATAAAAATTTTCCTTATTTGAAGGGAAAAACATAAGAATATTACGCAGGATGCAATAATGCTACGTTTTAGGCAAAACAGTCCAGACCTGGCAAAAGGATTCGCAAAAGGACCGTGTAAAATTGGAAGAATTGCGGCTTAGTAATTTCCACGTGAGTTCCATCAATGCATCCTACTACACCGGGAATACCAAATTTTTGCATGAAGTGGCGCTTAGACAAATTTTGTTCATCAACTGTCACCACCTGAGACAAATATATTTTTCTAGAATAATAAGCACTCGATTTAAAATTTTGCAGGTGGTGCTCCGTGCTAAGGCCACATTAGTGTCTTTTCCGACCCCTCGTTGAAATCCTCCTTCTACTAAAGATCGTAATGTGGCAGCAAGCTGTAGTTCTGCCGGAATAGATGACTTGGGCAGTCTCAATTTTATGCAATGTAAAATGTTACAAAATGCATCTTTATTGATGCGATAATTTTGTAAAAACCTAATAGTTTTTATTAAAAGTATATTGAATGTACTTAAGTACATACATGTGAGTACTTACGTAGTGTCGCCCATATCCAGAGGATTTGAGTGATCCCGCAAAATTCGCCTTTGTAATTTTGCTTTTGCGTATTCATTGGTTTGGTACATAGTGGACACTAACATCCCATTCATTATTTACTTATCCTTTATTTATTTATTTTTATTATTCATTTATCCTTTAATTTTATCAAAAAAAAATCACAAATAGTAGTTTTAATAACTAAATTTCATTTTCAAGTCAATATCAGCTATTTACAATTTCTGTTTTCGAACTTCATTTCATATGAGAAAATGAAACAACAAACCCCTTCATTTCCAGAACATCCAAAACAAAATGTTAACTTTTCAAATCGTACTTTACTTTAATTCTACTACTTATTTGGAACATACCTGTAAGTCTCAAGCGTTGCAACCGTGCGCTTCGAAATAACTCTTTTTACCGTTGATACCTTTGCACTTACACCAGCTTTTTCCTTGATTTTGGGCAGCAGAGTCGTGTGAATTTGAGGCAAATCTCAGAATCTCTCTCTTGTCAGCGCCTGTAATAGCACTTGCTCTTCGACCTTTCGGTGTCAAGTAAATATGTCGCTATAACTTTGTGACTTCTATTTGTTTTTCTGGCTATTTGACGAATAGAAAGTCCACACTCCTTGTAGGTTTTAATTTTGCATCTTTCCTCAACACTGAAGGATTCAGCTCGGCCCATATTACTTAAAATCGATTGTTTTGTATTTAATTATACACAATTATTATAATCCGATCTGATTTATGATGATCTGCAAAAGACTTTCCTACTTAAACTGATTACCACGTGAGGAGTGCTCTTCAAATGGACCAAAAGAGAAGAACACATTTTTCACCTAGTTAAAAGAAAAAAGCGAATTAAAATAACAGGACACTTCCATGGCTTGAAATTTTTTGTAGGTGATATGTGGAAGTAGGAGAAACAAAGAAGGAAAAACTGAACCTTTATGTGAAGTGTACCTTAAATAGTAGTCACTATTGTGGCAGGGGGGCACTATCCAAGTGAACGGCAGTGTAAAATAAGCAGTTTTCTTGGATTTATAAGCAGAATAGTTTATCATCACTCTATATAATGAGGCCGCACAACAACAATCACTTTCTCTTGGTTTAATTAGGCTTTCTGAGTTCATTTTGAGTTGGGAAGTGTTCCTTAGAGGATCATGCAAACTAGTTGTATCTTGAAATTTATATCGTTATAGTGTTCCATGCCAACTTAACATACATTACATTGTATTCCATCACACTACCCAGGCCCATAAACCTAATATTACACATACTCGTACATGCATAATAAATATATATACATATTTGTTTGTGCCACATGCTCAATTCTGTGCCATATTATGATGTAGTGTATAAAAAAATGCCTGATCAAGTTGATCTGTAATTACGCTCGATTCTCTTTTAATTAATATTAAATTTTTACTGATTGCTTAAATATGTTTCCACATCATGTGTTACATGCAATCTGACTATTCTGGTACAAAAATTAAAAACAAGAAAATATCAACTTGTATTTACAGGGAAGGATGTAACATTCAGGTAGCGGAATGTGGTGAATGCGTTATTTATGCATATATATGTATATCCTATGGCCACTGACTATACCGCCGATTGCATATTTGCCCAATCAAGCCATGCTCCCTATCATAGTTGTATCCTATCAAGCTTCATGGCAAAAAAAAGTAATGTTTTTTCTCCAATCGTGATTCTAGATGTACGTAGAGAATACATGCAATTTATTGGTACTTGATGTTAACCTGATGGCCATGCAAACATTGCAATTTGTGGATGCATGAACGTACGAGTACATAGCATTGAGAAAAAGTGTACAAAGTTTTTTTTACAGTTATTTCATTGAAGGCTTTCAGTTATTAAATGTGGACATACTAAGTTTAAAATTTCGTTGGTAACATCTTGAATTGTTACAAGGTATAACAACATATTTGACATATAGACAAACTTGTATATATCCTGAATACAAACGACTTCTTGATCCTTTGTTTCTTTCGAAGAATAACTATTAAATGTATAAGATGATATCGATGGCCATTGTGCCCAGAATGCTTTCTTGTATTAGGTGCTCAACTGAATGTATTGCTCATCGCCAGTTACTACTTTTTTCCATCTTTCTGGCAAAGCTCGAATTCCGTCACGGTAAAACTGTTCATCTTTTGAGGCTACCCACGAATTTAGCCATTCCTAGATGTCGTCATATGAATGGAACTGCTGGTCAGCCAGACCGTGTGCTATCGAACAGAACAACTGATAATCGAACAGAGCAATATCTGGAGAATATGACGGATGGGGCAAGACTTTTCATTTCAACATTTCCAGGTGGGACGTTTCTCGCACAGAGCTCGGCACAATCGCATTTATTGAAGTCAATACCGATCCTCAGTGACAGTTTCGCTTGGTTTCAACAGCTCGTAATAAATAACACCGACGTGATTTCACCCTAACATAACCATAACCTTCGCAGCGTGAATATTCGGCTTTGGCGACGACATAGAAGCATGACCGGGCAGACTCCATGACTGTATTTTCTTTGAATTGCTGTAATGAATTTATTTTTCATCACCCGTCACCTCTTGCCCATCAAGCAATGCCTTCAATTCAGTGTCTTCGAAAGGTTTTTGTCTTCCTTCACGTGAACGGTCGACATCAAAACCACCGTCTTTAAAGCGTTAAGTTGTGTTAAGTTCGCACATATTAATTAATCTCTTTTAGTCATAGGAATCATTTTGAATTAGTAACCAAATGCCGTATAGTAGTAACGACAGTCATAGCCGTCATTTGCTCCGGGAAGAGGAAACATGACATGAAATTCAAATGACGGTTATAGCAGTCGACAGTTTTTTTTTTGGAAAAATGTGATAATTTTTACTTCCAAACATACAACTTACATTCGATTTCATCCGATAGTCATACACAATTGAAAAAATATGTTTCTAAACACGATCGCCAAATTAAAAGTGTAACTAATTGTGTTAACTAATTGCAGCCAACGAACTAGGAACTGGAGCCGTCAATTAGTATGACAGGTGCCAGAAAGGGTGAAGCGAGGCCCACTGTTTTCATTTTCAAAATTTACTTCAGCAAAAGCATGGTGTGAGAAAAATTGGATTCAGTTTAGTACAAGTGCTTGAAAGACGCGAAACTTAAAATATATAGTTTAAATCTTTAATTTGTATGAGAGGGACCAGAGAGCGTGTAGCTCCTTGGTCGATTTTTCTTAAGTTTAACGCAAATTATCAGTGAAATCAACACAATTAATCTATATTACTGCAGCACGATAATTACAAATTACGCAGGAAGGATTTGTATGGGCGGCACCGGAATGGTCGCGACGATGTTGTTCATTTTCTTTTTCGAGTCGTAGTTTATAAAGCTCTTATGTTGTGCCAAATTAAATGCAACTGAATAAGAGCAACTGAGTAAGAAGAAGTGTGTTAAATTTTCTCAATATCACAAGTTGTAGCATTAGGTATAAAATATTACGTCTGCTAAATAGAACATAAATTCAAAACACCAGTTCCAAATTCATAGTGTGTGAGTAAATTTGGTTTAATTTCTGCAACTATTTTCGTGTTAAGGTACTTTGAGTCTGACTTATTTCTTCTTAATAAGCAATAAACTCGTACAGCAATGGGTGATGCTACAAACCATTACAAAAGCTCCAGTCAAGTGAACACACATGTAATAAATACTCCCCCTATATCCATTTATTGAAGTTAATCAGATTGGTTTACATCCTCGATGGGTTTAATTCATAATAATTTAAAATAGGTTTATTACCGGTTAAACAAAGTTGTATCCAAAGATTGTATTCATAAACCAAATAAGCCTATGTTTATCTTTGTACTAGATTATCATTTTTATTGAACATTTGAATCACCTGTAAAGGTTTTTGCCAAACATTTTTTAAAATGTTTAAAAAAAATTGTTTATTATAAAACTATTTACTTTTCAAAACAGTTGCCTCTATATATCTGTGGTCACAACCCGTAACAGCCTAACTCGAGCCAGGACACAATTGAGTTATTAGCACCATCGTATTCCGCGTATCTACATTTATTTGCTCTAAATTTTTCATGTTTGTATCTCTTTTAGGAAGGCAATTAATTCTAAAAAACCTAATAGCTTAAGTTATTTTTCTAAATGACTGTTTTGGCATAACTGCCTAAGTCAATTTAGGATTACAACAAATATAAACATTATTTTTTCATCATTGCCTAAATCAACTTAAGTCGTTAATCCAAAAAATTAAAGAAACAATTTTATTTTCCTAACTTGAGTTAAGCTCTTATTCCGAATTACAATTTCGTTTTTTAATAAACATAAATTGAGTTAAAGTCTTTCTCCAAACTTAAAGTTTTTTATTTAATCTGGAATAATAGCCTAACTCAACTTGAACTTTTTGACTTTCTTTCGTTCAACAATTCATAAGAGCCTAAGTGTCTTTTTCGATAATGTCTTTTGACTGCGAGAATAAACAACTATTTTTTGTTAACAACTAAGTAAAGAAATTCGTTTCCTTGAAATCTGTAGCAAAGTTTTCCAAAAAACACCTTCTCCTTATTTTCAGTGAAGATTCAAAACTTTAAACTCCTGTGCTGAAAATATTGAAAAACAGACTTAGGCTGTTATGGGTTGTAACCACAGATATAGTAATGAGTACGAAAATATGGAAATAATGCAGATTTACATTATTTGGTTTTTATATCCAGTTATGAAAGAATTCGGGAGAATTTGTTTTAAATTATAATTTTTTCCCATATATTTTAAGATATTCCTCATTAAATATTTCATTACTGTACTGTTTGTAATTTGTCAGTAGAGCACATACAATTTTGAACAATGTCTTTTATTACTCGATATATCAGTTCATGTCTACTTTCTTGTCACAACAGTCAGTTAAAAATACATGTAAACAGTATTGGAAATGACGAAATCATAACATTTCATCGTAACTTTCATATCAAATGTTTACGAATATACATATTTCTTATGAAACGCTCAATAACAAAATACCATTGTAAAGATATTTTTATGTTCCTTTATTAATAAGGGTTTATACATATTCCTATATATAAAATATATACAAATATATAAACTTATATTTATAAAATTGTTGCGTTACTGATTCACTGGCTGGCTGACTGACAGCCTAGTCATCGCCCAGACTAAACGACTAAAGCTGCAATAGCGAAAATTTGGATATATAGGTACATATATCTTATAAAGCAGGTACGGTGCGTGATAATAAGGTATTTCTCAAAATTTTCAGGGCAAAAACAGGAAAAAAGGCTCAATTTTGGTACGAACGTCCGGCTCACATGGCCATTGTAACAAAACAAATTGCCGCATCCCATGAATGAGATATGGGAGAGCTTCTCACATTTAGTGAGTTTATACGCCTTCTATTTTCAGACCCACTCAACGGAACCTACAGTTTAACGACGATTCCAAACGTCACAGTTTGGAATCCATTAACCAGACTTGTCGAATACTTGACCAGTCGAAGCATTCGTCGGACACCTTGAGGTGATTGCCGCTCAAATAACTGGCTGTATCGATAATTGAACCCGCGGTTATGAGAACGATAGTCGACTATACTAAACATAGGGCGGTCACAAATGGCCACAGCTAGAATCACGAAAATAGGTGTCCAGATTTCTCTTCTAGAGAAAGTCTGCGACGAGAACAAATTTTTCGAAATCCATACTTTTAGGGATAAAATCAGAATAAAAAGTAACAAATCCGGTACCGTCGCTCGGATCATGAAAATTGGTGTCTAAATTACTTTCGAAAGTAGGTAAGGATTTTTCGAGACTCGTGATTTTTGGGGACAGAAATGCGGCGAAAAGACTCATATCTGGTATGACCGCCCAAAGCAAACGACTGGACCTAGAATCAAGAAAATTGCTACCCATGTCCCATTTATACTCCATACCCTAAATGCGCGATAAGAGAGTTTTAAATTTTGTGTTTTTAGGACTAAAATCATGATGAGAAGGGAATAAGTAGGCGGCACGGACCTTAAAGAATAGGCACGAAGTAAGACTAGTGTTTTGCGACGTTCTTCCATTTCAGGGAATAAAATATGGATTAGAGTATTCAAAAATTATACCATTGTCCACAACAAAAGCATTGATAGCAACGGGAGAAAAATGGTACCAGCACATAATACAGAATATAATGAATAATAGTGTAGTTTCACTAGATAAGGGATTTTTCAATAATCGTACTTTTAGGCAATTGAACAAGAAAGGTTGCGTTTTTTGGTATCTTATACCCGTTTCGCCATACAAATGCTATCCGGTATACGCTAACGGGGATAATTTTGCACACTAAGCTAAAAGGGGATAAGTTGCATGAAAAAAGTAGTTGAAAGGTATGGAAAATAACAATGCGACCAAGTTCTCCTACGCATAAGTAAACAGGGAAATTAAAGAAAAAGGAGAACGTCAAATAACGTAAATACAAGTTGGCAACTTTTGGCAATTATCAGTTGGTGAATTTTGCTTTTGTGAGTTATTGCACACACAATGCATACAAAGTGCGTTCCAATCCAATTCTAATTTTAATTTATTAATTGCGCGAACAATAAGATACGTTTATACTGTAAATGGATGATAAAATGATTAAGAAACAAAACAAAATATAATAAATGAACATTTCATAAATAGCAATGCTGCCAAGTTACTTTTGCTAAGCGCCGATGCGTTTTTTTTTTTTTTGTATCCTACACCGCACACTGGGACCGATTGCCAAATTTGTGGGCAAAAGTTGAAAACGCATTCAATTCAGGTAAATGTTTGTGCTTGGGGGTTTTTGGGGTTGCTGATTGCGAGTCAAAATTTGAAAAAACAAAATGGCGGAACCAATATGGATGACTTGTTTGAAAAACGCATTTTATTTATACATAATGACAATGATTAACTTAAAATTAGGTTTTAACAGAAATTAAATTAAATTTATAATGATGGATAGATACTTTAGAAATTATTATTAAGTTTTTGAGTAAATATGAAAAAAGGAAATATTATGAAACAAAAAATTCTGAAATTATGTATTCATTACATAGTCTAGTTGGTTAGGTACAACTTTAAAAATCTTCGTCAGAAGAATCACTTGATTCACAGTCAGTAGATTCAACTGGAAAAAATGTTGAGCTTTTCTCACTTATTGAAATATTTGGCGCTTTTAATAACTGTACTGCTTCTGGCAGTAATGATTTAAACTTTATACAGGGTAATTTGCGCAAGCTAGATATA
>JAHXMU010000118.1:3908061-3940722 GCA_019455685.1 Philornis downsi | reverse complement strand
ACTCACTCTTCCCTTTCGAATCCATATTTTAGATTATTTTCGGTGTAATTTGTGTAGGTTTGGTTTCGTTTTCAACAGAACACTTATATACACGCTCGAATCTCGACGCGTCTGGATCGAGTAACGGTCACTTTTAAACTGGGACACCACAGCACGTATAAGTGATTATACCCTCCCGAATTTGAATTTCGACCCCGGACTATTACTCTACCAATCCCAAACCCTTCTATCCCCGTTAAAGGAACTTCGTTTTTCGACTTTTGACCACGAATTTGGCAATCGGCCCCAGTGTGCACCGGTATCTTATATAGGATACCAAAAAAAAACACAACCAAAGGCGAAAAAATAGGCACGAACAAAAGGGTGAGGTTAGAATCGTGAAATTGGGTTTGTATATAAATGTAAAATAACATGAAACTTGTACAAATTGGCAACTTCAGAGTATCAAACGTGAAAGAATTAAAACAAAAATGGAAACATCGACCCGAAAACCCTTACTTTTAGTGTATCAAATAGTTTAAAAACCTTAAAAGTGGTACACTGAACAGGAAAAAAACGAGAGCGCAACAAAGAGGAATTTTTGGGGAATAAAAAAGTTGAAAATAGGGCCAACGTATAAAAATATCTGAAGCTGTTATCACCTGGTCACACTCTTCTTATGTCGTATTTACGCAATTTTAAGAGGAAAATTTAAATTTGTGCCTTTACGAGCAGCAATAAATGAGGCAAAAATCAAATCAGAAACTAGGTTGGAATGCTGAATAATCTATTGGATGTGAGATGAAAATTACAATCTCTCTAATGAAACTATTCCAGTTAGAATTTTGAAAATTGGTAGGAAGGTTCCTCTCGGCAGTGCTGAATAAGCGGCAGAGGCAGTTTAATCGTTCTACAAAGCAAAATAGTTAATGTTTTATTTTCGCTCGGTTTCAGTTAAGTTAAAACTATTCAACATTAAATATATTATTTTAGGTTTTATTGTAGTTTTATTGTACACAAACTTCGTTATGCTCCGATGTAATAAAATATATATTAAAAACTAATTTATAATTTTTTAAGAACTCTTCTCAGCAAAAACGCACTTGCGAGATTGTGTTAGTTTTTTTCCATTGTCTAAAAAAATGGATACTTTCCTCGAAAGTATTTGCTCCAAAAATATGTTTAAAATAATGTAAGAACAATATTTTGAAAATACGGCATTTTATTTTTGACGGTATTACTAAATGCCGTATCTTACATTTTGGCTACATACATAATTGTAAAGTTTAACTCTTAAACACATATGAATACAAGACTATGATAGAAGATGTAAAAAATGTACACAAACTGCTCCAGTTCGCACAACTTGAGTTGATTTAATTTCTTGTCGATTTTCTTTGTGTCTCTGTGCTAGCCAAGTGCAATAAATTGTTAAAAGTTGCCGCTTTTTATAGCCCTCACTACTTGGACTTAGTTTTAAAATTGTCGTTTTTGTGTTTGGTGTCCTTATTGGCTACAAAATATATGGATGACAACAACAACTTCAACACAAAACATCCAAAGAGCGAAACACTCTCTTGGTGTTGCTGCATCTTAGACACTTGTAGTCAAAACAACATGTTGTTTTTTTCCGGCTGGTGCTCTTCTTGAATAAATGCGTGTAATACCATTTCTTAACTTCTTAGTATGTGAAATTTTGCAATGAGCAAGTACTAAAAGCCATAGGGAACGCATATCAAACGTGTAATGTGTACTAAATTTTAAAGAATTTAGGTAAAATCGGGTAGAAGATGCGAATCTCCTCTGCAATAAGCTGTACCAGTATGGGAGTGGTTAACCGATTGATTTTGACAATGATTATTGGTCGAACGAATGGACAAACATTTATGTCGCTGTAGTATACGGCGCAAAGGGTACAGGAATGTGAATTTAGGAAAATCGGTAAACTTGACCAGAACGAATGTCAAATTCTAAGAAGTTTCATTGAGAATTACGCCGGTTAATTTGTCTACCAAACAGAGAGGCACCGCTTAATCTACTTTAAAAACAATAATGAAACACACTTGGTTAAAAGTTACTTGGTTCTTTGGACTCATCTTTCTGGGTATTAAATTTTTGCTATTGTATCAAACGGTTCTTCTAGGTGGAGGTATTAATAACTCGGTATTAGAACTTTCTCTTCACTTTCACCACCAATGACAGTAAAGAATTAAAAGTTTTAAAAACCGAGTGCTATTTGAGGATTAAACTTGCGCAAATAAGTTTGCCAATAGATGGCGCCAGCTGTAAGGGCTAGTCGATTCTACCATAACCTAAACGTCGAGAGCCAAGCCTAGGCATATGGTAAACATACCGCCCCGACACAAAAGTGATTTTCTTTTGCCGTCATATTCTTTTGGTTGTGTGAATATGTATGATTTTGTGCCAAATAATCGTCATATGCGGGAAGTATTAATTTTCTTCCTTCAATCAAAGAAAACGGCCTCTGAAACTCATCGAGAGCTTCAAAACGTTTACGGAGATGCTGCTTTAAGTGAAACAAAGTGCCAAAACTAGTACCGTCGCTTTAAAGAAGACGATTTTGATGTAAAATGCCCGTTCGCGTGAAGAAAGACGAAAAACCTTCGAATACACTGAATTGACGGCATTGCTTGATGGGGATCCGTATCAAAAGCAAGTAGAGCTAACCGCCAAGCGATTTCCCATCGATTGTATGCGTCGGAAATGATTCAGAAGCAAGGAACTTGAGTTCCTTATGAGTTGAAGCCAAAGGGCGTTGAGCGTCGCTTTTTCGCCTGTGAAGAACTGCTTCTGTGACAAAAAATGAAGGGTTTTCTTCATCGTATTATAACAGGTGATGAAAACTGAATTCATTACAGCAATCCAAAGAAAAGAAAGTCGTGGGCGCTCCCCGTTCATGCTTCTACGTCGTCATCCCGAGCGAACATTCACGTTTCGAAGATTATGCTCTGTGTTTGGTGGAAGCAGGCCTGTGATATTTATTACGAGCTGTTGAAACCAAGCGAAACCATCATTGGGAATCGGTATCGACTTCAATTAATGCGACTGAATCAACCTCTGTGCGAAAAACGCCCACAGTATGAAGGGAGGCACGGAAAAGTGATTCTTGAGCATGACAACGTTCGGCCTCACGCGGCCAAGCCCGTCAAAACCCACCTGGACATGCTGAAATGAGAAGTTTTAACCCATTCGCCATATTCTCCAGATATAGCGCCGTCTGATTATCACTTGTTTCGTTCGACTGCACACGGTCTGGCTCACTAGCAGTTTCACTCATATGACTGACTCAAGGAATGGCTAGATTCGGGGATAGCCTCAAAAGATAAACAGTTTTACCGTGACGGAATTCGATCTTTACCAGAAAAGTAATAGCTAGCGATGGGCAAACATTTCAATGAATCAATTGTAAACATGTTTTCATAATAAAGATGCATTAAAAAAAAACAGCGGGAATTTAGTTGCGCACCTAATATAAAAATGTGGGAAAATATTGCCCATTTGATAAAGAGCTTAACACAGATTCAACTGACTCCTGTGTTCGAAAATTTCAGAAAAAAATTGTTTTTTGGAACGATAACATTAAGGTTTCCTTTTGTGTGTGGGCTATACGAAACATTGACTAATAAGGTAAAAAGAAAAAACTTTAAATGATACGAAATAAAACTATAGCTAGCTATTCGTAGTAACGTTAATTATTTCGCTGATTGGTTTGAAATCTCTAACAGGTATGTAGATTAATTTTTTTATGAATTTTCTACATGAATATTCTAATATAGAAGTATATAATTTTCGAAATCATTTCCTAGATATTATGAAGATGAAATTTTTAACTCCTTGGTAGAATGTTAGTTCAGCAAACTTTCCAATTTATGTTTGAGAATGATTAAAATGAAATTTCTTATAACTTCCATTTCCATACCTTCACCCGAAGCAGTGAAAGTATATTTCACTTGATACCCTTTTCAATCCTCGCCCACGATCAGGGAAAATATTAGTTTTTGCAAGTTTTTAAAAGGTTTCGTAGAGATTTACGACTTTTATCGTGTCCACCAGTCGGCCAACCAGATAGATGGATACCACTCTATCGACTTAAAAATCATGAAACGCATTTGGTCGAAAGATACATTAAACGCTTTCTTATGGATGTTAAATTTTTTCGTTGTCATTCCTTCGGCTTAAAGTGCAAATAAAGTCTTCAAGAAATATTTCTCTAAAAATTGATGATTTCATGCGATTTTCACTGCGAAGTCCAGGAAACATGCACCCTTTCTTTGAAAAATTAATCATTCCTTTTGATTTTTTTACGTTTGAAAAAAATCGGTTTTGTACTTCAGCAAATAGATTGTTTTTGAAACTTTTCTGAAAATGTATGAAAGAAGAATATCTTGCAAATGTAACTTGAATTTATAAAATTTGTCGCACCACAAATTACAGTTTATTTTTTGTATATTTTAAACTTTCATTGATTTTTGCTAAAAATATACGTATATTTAATTCAAATAATTTTGTTGCTTTCCAATCCAAATGGTCTCATTGAAAACAAAGTTGGAAAGCTATTGGTTTATTGAAAACATTTTTAATTCTTTCAAACTTTGATTAGTACAAAAATATACGAAAATATTAGTACAAATTACTTGACCTCAGACCAAATGTTGTCATTAAAGATTGATAACAGATTCAGCGCAGAAAAGATTACGGACAAAACGATTTACTGCTTTTGCACCATCTTTAATTGGCCCGAAAGTTACTTAAAATATCAAATATTTTCCTGCCGGATTTCCGCGTCCTGTATTTCTTAGAAAATCCTGAGAAAACAGGAATTTATCATGACCGATTGTTATGTGATATTCATTGTTTGTCTCTATTTTGTTGGCCATGACTGTTTCCTATTTCTTCTTAGACCATGCATCTGCCCATTATACCAACTTGGACATTTGGTTAAGTCAGGCTATATCCACCATGTATACGACTCGCATGTCGTTTAGCCTTTTAACTACTCCTTATACTGCTGCTGTTTTTGCTCCTGTAAGAGAACACTTAGGGACCCCCGTAGACAAAAGTGACGCAGTTTTACTTTGGGTGTTTTTTTTATTGTTTCATATTTTATTGCTGCATCACTTTGTGTGGCACTTCCTTTTGTTATTTTTCTCCCCGCAATTCTTGATGTTGTTCCAAGTATTTCGCCCTATATTTTCCTTTGCTTTACTACTAGCATAACATAAATTAATATACTCGTACAGTATATAATAAATGTACTTTAAATAAATACGCTTAAAATTTAAGGAATTTTATAATACAAAGCAAGTGTACTGCGCACGTATCTCGGGTTATAAATAATCTAAAATTCAAAACCTGATTTTTATAGCTTCAGCTCACGTGGCAAATATGGAAACATTTTCATAATGTCTACTCAGGAAACCTGTAATCAGGATGCACCGGCTCTCAAAAAAATGTAGTGTTTCACAACTGTCAACATTTCGGAACGTGAGTATGTTCATATAATGTAATGAGTAAAGAATAATCCAATCCATAAACAAAAACCCTAATATTGCTGTGTAGTTTAATTTATTGAGTTATCTTATTTCCAATAAAAAGTGGTAATTTTTTTAGTATTTGTCACCATTAAGGTAATATCTTGTAAATATATACAAATTGGATGTGGGTGCTCCCGTACTTGTAAACTCATTCTTCTTCTTAGATGGTGACTGGAATAGACATCCTTACTACCATACGTCGCCCGTAGAAAATAATTGCAAGCGCTTCAATCTTCTGCGCTTCTCCTCCAATTTGACACATCAAGTTTTGACAGTATTTCAAAACACTTTTCTTTCCAACCGACTTATGTCCTCTTCTGCGCCGTCCGTCGAGTTCGTTATCGAAAGCTTTCCGTGCCGGAGCATTTGAGTCCATCCGCTCAATATGATCCAGCCAATGCAATCGTTGTAAATTAATGCGTTTGATCACGTCGATGTTTGTAAACTCATATTGATTTTAATTAAAGGATAAATACGCAAACATTTGACTAAATATCGAAGAATCCTGTTTTTCAAAAAGCAAGTACAGTTCAATGTACAGCCGAGTTTTTTCACTGGATCAATTTTGTGCACTTGTGGTGCTTCTCCATCATGAGTGGTACTAACTGACGTCAGATATGTGGTCATGTGCAAAACTTTCGTAGTCTCACTTCTTACATGACATATCGAATTATCTCGGCTTTCACAGAAAGTACGAGTTCGTGTTAAGCTTTTAATAGCCATGTCGACATTCAGGGTGTCTTCTATGAAATGTATATTGATTGTTTCGGTTTCTTAGAGTATCTATAAATTTTTACAATATATTGCTTTTATTACGCCTTCAACTGAAAGAACACAAAAAAATGATTATAACGCAGAGGAAGGCGTTGAAACTACCAAAAATCTTTGGCCAAATAGACGAGAGCGGTCCCAAAACTAGCCGACCTAATATAGAAGATACAAAAAACTTGGGGAAACATTTTCTTTATTTATCAATATAATCTCCATTTAGCTCGATACACTTTTTACAGTGATATTCAATACACCTATTCTACTTTTTCCATTTATTGTGTGATTATTTCTTGGCGCCGTACATCGTTAGCTGCGTATCGGGAAGAGCAGCAGGATATAAAGTTAAGGAAGAGGAAAGCGTCATCATTGTCTTGACAATTCCTTCTATTCGAAACACCAACCATAAATAACATCGGTCATTGAACGTTGATTTACGTTGTTGTTATTATTGACATGATGATTAGAAAAATGTTTGTATCTATTTAGCCTGTATTTCAACTTTTGGAGGTTCTTCTCACTAAGTTTATTGAACTTTTATTTCAGTTCAATATTAACATCTTCACTTTTGCTGAAATAATTTGATTTTTAAGATGTAATCGTAGGGAAGGAGTATATCATTTCCAATCATTGCAAAAAAAAAAAAGAAAAGTAGAATGCGTAGGTGAAGACGTGCTGGGCCCTACGTATCTTGAAATGAAATGAGTTTTAGGTCTCTCAAGAACGATTGTGTCATGTCTGCCTCTCTGCTTCCTCGCTTTACAGCTCCCGATGCGTCAAACTAAATTTTATGACTCTGTTCTATTTCTTGTACCAAATTCTTAACTTTTTCTCCTCGAGAAATATATCACTGATTTCTCAAGAGAGGGAAGACAATTCTTCACGTTTCATTATTAATAATATTGTTTTCAAATTGGGAACATCATCTACAATTCACTTTTCGTTGTTATTTGATGGTACCAGGCAACGAAATTATTTGCATAAAAATTGTGATGTATACAGGGTTATCCATTTTTCGGTTTCAAAAGTAAAGTTAAATAAAACATACATAAAGCTACGATTTGGATGAAACTTTTATCCCATTATAATGCTTGGATTGGAAAGCTTGCCATAATGTACGAGATTCAATGTCACTTAAATGACTGCCTCTGAATTGGTTACAGCAGTGGATCCTTTTCAGATTCCTCCATCGTCAATTTCGAAAAAAAACGACCCAATGACACCTCCAGACCATTATGTGCAATAAATAGTCACTTTTTACGGGTGCAATAACTTCCCCACAATCACTTCTGCGACAACATTGCTTGTTGACGTAACCACCGAGTGAGAAATAAATTTCATCACTGAAGAAAATTTTGTACGATTGAAAGACCACGTTTGAATGACTACTTTTGCAGTAGGTTTTAACTATTTTTACGCGTTTTTAAGCGATCCATATTCGTAAATAGCAAACTTTTCACTAAATAAATATCGCTTTGGATGACAGTTATTAAGGAGCTGACAGCACTGATGTAACCACAGAGTGAGAAATGGGCTTCGTCGCTGAAGAAAACTTGGTACGATTGAAAGCCCACGTTTGAATGATTACTTCTGTAGTAGGTTTTAACTATTTTTACGAGTTATTAAGCGAAGCATATTAGTATATTGCGAACTTTTCACTAAATAAATATCACTTCGGCTGACAGGTATTTAAGAGCTGACAGCATTGGTTAACCGGTGGTTTTGAAACCACTAAATGGATAACCCTCTGTATGTGACCAAACAAATATAAGTGCGCGATACCGTCAAATAATAAGGAAAACCCAATAATGATTGATATGAAATTTCTAAAAAATAGAAAGGGGGAAAAAATATTGATTTATATATCGAGTTCAACGACTTATAAGAAGGCCTATTCGTACGTAGTACGAAACGTAAAAACATTTGTAAATATTCTTAAAAAAAATCCCTTAATTCATAACCAAATGCTAAAAATGCACAAAAATGGGAGTATAAACAAATTAAAGATACAAATTTTAACTTTCTAATTCATGGATAACTGCTAGCCAAACTTGGGACGTTTGTTTTAATTGCCAAAGAAAGTGCAGATATAAAGACATTTTGCGTTAAATTTGATGTTCTGATAAAGAAAATATCACATATTTGGAGCAAGTTGTGGTTGCCGTTGTAATTTCTACCGTCAGTCAGAGGAAACAATTTGGAAAAATATGTTATAAATCGCGTACCTTCCATGCTGTAAGGGATAATTGGGAGATGTAAACATGTTTGTGATTTTTTCAAGGGCTAAGCGATAGCGTAAAAATCAGGAATTTTTCATACACAAGGTATCGTACTTTGGACTTGACCGGCTACTTCTGATCCCTACTAAACAAATTAATAGATTTTCCGAAATAGAATTTCGTTTTCTATAGCTCTTCATTTGTAGATTGTAGTAGTTTCAACGTTCGTCCATTGTGTTGTTTGATATTTGCTGTTGGCGCCATATTCTTTTGGTTGCATGAATATGTATGATTTTGCACCAAATAATCGTCATACGCGGAAAGTATTAATTTTCTACTTTCAATCGAAGAAATCGGTGGCTGAAGCTCACCGAGATCTCCACAACGTTTACCGAGATGCTACTTTAAGTGAAACAACATATTGAGATTGAGTCCATATCTTTGAAGACGGTGATTTTGATGTTGACGATCTTTGAAGACACCGAATTGACGGCGTTACTTGATGGGGGTCCGTGTCTAATGCAGGTACAGCTTACTTCAGCATTAGGAGTTAGCCTCCAAGCCATTTCCAAGCGATTGCATGCTTTGGGAATGATTCAAAAGCAAGGAACTTGGGTTGATTATGAGTTGAAGCCAAGGGACTTGAGCGTCGTTTTTTCGAACAACTGCTTCAGCGACAGCGAAAAGGAAGGATTTTCTTCATCCTATTGTAAAGGGTGATGGAAAATGGGTTCATTACTGCAATCCAAAGAAATTAAATTAATGGGAGCTGCCGGGTCACCCTTCTACGTCGTCGAATCGGCCGAATATTCACGCTGCGAAGGTTATGCTCTGTATTTGGTGGGACGAAGTCGATGTTATTTATTACCATCTGTTAAAATCAAACGAAACCATCACTGGAAATCGGTATTGACTTCAATTAATGTATAGTTATGGTATGTACATGAAGGAGTGAATCGGTATAGCCAACTTATAGTCTCCGGCTACAGTCTGGCAGAATATTAGGAAGCGCCAAGTGTTGAGCAGTGTCATAAATATTTAGAGCAGTAATCGTGTTTACCAGCCAGCCAAACTTTTTCAATTTCTCTATTCAATTAAAATGGGTGTTATATTTTTCCATCGTCGTATCAAATGATATATATCGTCATTACCAATTATAAGTTAAAGATATAAACAGTTTGGGCTATTGGTGTTATTATCTTTCTATTTAGCAAATATCAATTAATATCGTTAAAACAAATATCTCCAACAATTACTAATTTCACATTTTATAATAATATTGCATACGTTGAAGAATATTTGGTCTTGGACATTATATTTATATCTGTTGGGAATCGTCCTACTATTACACATGTTCAAGGCTTGCAAAATATGTAACATAAAACGAATGTGAGTCTGTGCCAATACAAGTTGATGCAAAGTGTGTGATGTCAGTAAAATCTTAATTAAAAACAAAAAGCGAATTGTTTTCATTTAATTTCCTTCTAGCCAATTGAAATTAAAAACAGAATTTATAAATTGACAAACGCACTCACTAACACAGATATGCACTTTCATAAAACTAAATGTAATAAACTGTTCATAAATCGAACATTGTTACTGAAGTTTAAAATTTACTTAGTTCTTAGTTCATTTACTTAGATGTTATAAGAAAACAGTATGTATTGTTTCCAAATACGCAAAATATGAATTGAAAACTCAAAGGTGCAGTTAATTTTAGCATTTCTAATAAACAATTTTTCAATTTAAAATTCAATTCACAAATATATTTCGTCCCAAAAGCATTGTAAACCTGTAGGTAACCAGTAGGTCAGCCATAAGAGATATGCATAGGTCCCCTCTGGTTACTTGTAGCCGGCTGATGGATTGAGATGAAATATATTACTCTTCCGATAGATGAATTTAGTAATCTGCATCTCGGATTATTAAGTGCAGGTGTTAGAAAGATATGATTTCACACTCAAAAAACTGATGAAACAGTTTCGTGATTGTTTGAGCTAAACAGTGTATCACCTGTAACCACTTGAATAAGGCTGGTTACAAACCAAAGCTCGATATATCGGCACTACAGGCGTTACCACATAAAAACCTATATATCGAGGATTAAACTACAAACATGCGAACTACAGTAACGTGTACTAACCGTCGTGTTACAGTCAGTTAGAGCCATGGTCAAATGACAATAGTCTTAGCATTTTACATTAATCTAAAATTTAGACGGGACAGTAGACGCCACTTGCACTATGTCATAAAAGAGCTTAATTACATGTGAACGCCTTTAATATAGACAGACGATAGTAACAGGGGACAAAACCGAGTTATTTATTTAGAAGATCAAATCGCCTTGCTTTGGACGATCACACCAACATAAAAAAGCAAAGCATGATAGCACATTGAATATACTTGAGAGAACTTATCCCATTTTTTTTTTTTTTTTTTTTTTTTTTGAAGAACCGTCTTAATTGAGGGCACCTATTGAAAAATATTAAAAATATCCATTTTTCACCTTGTTTTGTTCAAATATGTAGCGATGGTGATATGTAACATCTAGCGTGATTACATGAACTGCCATATATAGTATATGTAACTGATGATAGTAATGTGATATTTTAACCAGTTATCACTGGAACCTCTAATACAACAATACAATACAATTTTTCTTTGTAGTCTTGATTTCATATCTTCAACTTGTGGAAACTATTATATTTTGTCATATTCAATCATTACTCTGTAATTTCTAATTATTCGCCTGTAGTTAAGTTTTTTAACCAATATTTTGTTTTGCAGTTCTCTACAATATCGAAGAAAAATCGATCAAGTAATAACTCCCCTTTTGGTATCTCCCATACAAATGACTGCTTTAAATCTTATATTCTTATATTCCAATCGATTGCTCCAATTTCAACCACGTACCAGACACTTTGTACTCTAAGTTCTGACAGCGAAAATGAGCGATGACGCCAAGCCCTTTCTGGGTCCTCCTATACAAATTGGCTGATTTGCCGGAATTTGATTTTCCACTTTTATACTTAATTCATAGCCTGAAGTTATTTAATTTTTGGCCAAAATATATTGCGTTAAAACACTGGAAAAAATATGAAAAAAAAAATAGACGGAATGACCACGTTCTTTCTGGTACCTCCAATACGAATTACCTTATTTAACTTATACTTTGCTAAATTCTTATCTTTTATCCAATTACATTATATTCAGTGTAATTGAGCCTGTATAAGGCATTTGGTATTGTGAATGAAAAGAACAAAAGCAAAAAATGGCACTATAATCTATTACCACACATACCAGTTTAGCAAAAATTGGTGGTCCTTCTATATTTCCTAAACGGAGGACTTCGGAAAGTTGCAATTTAGCTTATTTTATTGTGTCTTAACTCAGAGTTAGTTTTTGCAGCAGCACAAAAAGACATTGGGTGAAGGTTTATATATGGATCAGTTAACCTAACTGAAATTTCTGTATAAGTTTTTATTTTAGTTTCATCTGAAATTTCTTTTATTTTCTGAATCTTAAACAAATTTTGTTTTTGGGCGATAATTCTTGGTCGATTTTTCATAATATTTTTGCGTTATTTTTCTTTGGGAGACATTTCGTATTATACGTATTTCCTTGAATAAAATGAAACAATTTGAATTTTAACATTAACAGGCGATAGTGTAAATTTTATGATGCCCAAATATAAATTCCGTGAAACACCCAACTTAACAAAATTCAATATACTTGCATTTGCATCTTTTTAATTACATTTCAAGCCAAAAAAATGGGTTTCAATGAGATTCTATACGAAATTCTGAACTTAATATTACCAACCTTTAAATGGCATTGAATATTACCTGTGATTATGATCAAGCGTAAAGTCCTTACAAATATAGTACAAATACATTTAACCTCCTGTCATGTTTGTGTGTCCTGTGTGCATATATGTATGAGTGTAATTCCATATAGTTACTTATTCCCCACAACACATTCTTCAGCTAAGAAACATAAACAGCTCTGCATTGTGGCATCCTTTGTTGCCTTTTATTCTCCTACCCAGTTTTGTATTCTTTATAATCATGAATTCCGATGAAGGCTCACACATAAATACATTTAAATAAACAGCTGATAAATACACAGCCACACAATTGTGTAAAAGCATTTATAATATTTGTGAGAGTGAATATACGACTATGTGAATAAACGCGATATTCAACGTTGTGATGAGATAGCATATCGTGTGATGCCGTAAGATGTGCCATGCAGAAGATTTCAGTCAACCAGTGTACGTATTTATATGAGCTGGCACTTGATGCATACAGATTTATATACGAATATATTTAGAACTGACGCCTTTAATGTGTTAAGTAAGTAGAAAAATATGCAACGGATAAAACTGAGCGTGATGCTGATGAGATTGTGCTGGAAATGATAAACATATATTTCAAGCCACAATGTGTGTGTGTGTGTGTGTGTGTGTGTGTGTATGTGTGTATGGATATATGTTGTCGTGAATGGAAGATGTCGCCTACATTTGCTCGCTCTTCGAATCACAAGCAGAGTACACTGAAGTATTTTAAAGGTGCATATTAATGTGGTTACAACGAATTCGATTCATGCATCTCTAACAGTTGTACAAATATGATATACTGAATAACTGCACAACTGTTGCCCTCTTAAAGGATTTAACGCTTCTCATTACGATTCAAGTTGGAAGGAAGCAGTACAACTTTTGATTAAAGGCAACAGCAATTATGATTACTACAGGTCTCCCAGTATGGCGGTAATGGTACCACCATTCTCATGTTGAGAAAATCTCACGAGCTATGATGGGTAATGAGATGGGTTTGTTAGAATCCAGTTTTGTCCGAAAAATCATCTTAGGCGACGAGGTGCAGTTTTGAATGCATGACTGTGTTAGGACAACAAAACTGTTAGAACAACAAAGCTGTTGTACATGAGACAATACACACTGGGTTCAATACACGAGGTAGGGTTACATCCACAATGCATCATTGGTTCGTAGTTCTTCGAAAACGATGTTGAGCATCAACGATGTGCGCTTCAGATCAATGATTACCAATTTGTTGGCCCAAATTGAAAGATATGGACGTCAACGATATGTGGAGCAATTTGGCCTCGCCAAACAAAGCTGTTTGGCCAAACAAAGTAAGCATAAATCAATTAGTTTTGCGTGATATTGATGGCTTTGGCAAAAAAAAAATTCCAAAAGTTTTTCCAAAACTTGTTACCATTTTTAAGGTAACTTCATAATGCCCCTGTCATAGAATCCCTTACCCCTACCGCCAAAAACTGGCACCATATATTTTTGCAAGTTTCTTTTGAGGTAAATTTTTCACCAGCAAAATATCTAAAGTAAATGCAGGAAAACCGAAAGAGTGCTCACGTGTTGGTTTAACCTGACTATTTCTATCAACATAGTCGTCAATGGGCCTTCCAGAGCGTGGACCATTTTTTACATTAAGATTACCAGAACGACAGAGCAATCGAATTTGCTTGTAATTGGCTGCATCAGAACCATAAAAATTATTCGAATGTTCAGCCGCCTGGCTTACCTTTTTCTGAGAAAAAACTTTAAAATTTGCAGAGTTTCTTTTTTTCTTGTAATGAGTGGTTTTTTGTGCGAAATCTTATCTTTATGATACCCTCTAGCGTAAGCCGTTAGCACTCATATAACGTGATATACATATTACTAAAGATATGTATTGAACAAGTAATGGATTATTTTTACTATACCTTATGTAGGATGTCTTTGGGACTCTTATGCTTGCACATATTTTCATGAAACTGCCTATTTTCGTGTGATGGTCGAATTGATAGTTTTTAATATAGCTCTATCCGGGATGCAGCGCTCTAATTAAAACTCTGTGAGCGATTATTGTTCTTACAACTTAGCGAATATAGTCAGCGTATGACACTGTGTTACCGGATTAATAAGGATGTCACAAATTCATTAACTCGCTTTACATACTTGCGCGATGACGACAAAGGGCATCAAAAACAGAAAACTTATTTAATACTAACCATCTTGCACGTCACACTCCTCACACTCTGTTTGTGTGCATTTAAGATCCAAGTGGGGGCGAGTTGAGTTGAGATGAACATATGTCGAGTTCCCCTCAGTTGCACAGCAACCAAGTGAGTGTATAAATACTATGTTATAGCAAAAGTCCTCATTATCACACTATGCACAAACACATACACATGTTTGTGTCGATGGCGATAGTGTAATGTGATACAAAAGTATCGCACGAAGCACACACACTGTGATAGCATGAAGTATACGCCACTGCGAACTGATGTACTGGGTAAGTGTTGGGGATGTGTTGGTAGCAGTAGTTGCTTTCTTTTTCATATGAACGACGAGAGCTCATTCATTTTCAACAAGTTCTATGCTGTTTTTCTCTTCGATTTTGTTTTTCTTTTTATATTTATTTTATGCACTCTAATGCCGTTTATGTGATTTCATTTTATAAGTACGATGAGTCCGATTTTGCCTTAAATGTGTGCAGGTGAGAGTGTTTCATGCTGTCGCTCTTGCATATGTGTGATCTCATGCATGTCCTTGAGTGCTTGAGTACTTAAACTGTTGTGTGTTTGAAAACGTTGTTATAAATGTGTCACTCTTTCTATTTGTGTATGTAAACATGATGAGACATTCGATTTTTCACATATTCAAAAGCAGGTAAGTATGTAAGTTTGTATTGAATATTCCAATGGTCCTCCACTGTTTTGGAATTCATAAAACGCTTCCTAATGAGAAATGTTCTTATACATATATCTGTTATAAATCGTTTTATATATGCGCTATTATTTTCAAAGCCCCCAAAGTGCTTTCAAAGCATATTGGAAAACTATTGAAGAGATTCACTAAAACTAGTTTATGGGTTGTGAATATCCCTATTCTTTAAATTAAGAACATTACCTGAAGTGTCAGAGGATATAAAACAGAAAGGTTGCTAAATGTACAACAACAACATGGTAGTGAAAGAAATTTAAATTTTTTTAATAAATTTTTTATATTGCTGTAGTATTTAAATACTGTTTTGGCTTTATTAATTAGTCAAAATACGCTCGAAGAACCTCATGAATCTACCAAACACTTTCTTCTTCTAATCAGAATTCACATAACTAATTCAATTAAGTTATTAACGAACAACAATTTTAAATATTTGTTAAAAAATTTTATGGAATCATTCTTATGGAATGATTTCCACTTGTTTTGCTGGGCATAGGTGTTCGTGCAGGTTTTGTGGTTCCTGATTCAAAATACGCTTTAAACAATCGGTATTATCAATTATATTATACGTAAGTATATAAGAAGATTTTTTTTGGTGTAATGTTTGTGATAAAGAGTTATTTGTGTTTGTGTTTTTTCACCCATTTATGACAAATTGACGTTATATTCACCTACCGTACCAAATTTAACAAGAAACGGTAGGACAACCCGCCCGATTACGTTTTTATAACTAAAGTTGCAGGAAATTCGTCTTTCGCAGCTGAGTCAAAACTGATGTTTGTGATGTGCGACGAATTTATCCGGAAATCTTTGTTTAGTTTAGTCAAGATTGCAAGCGGAAAAAATCAATCACCTCTTAGAGAAAAATTGGCTGATTCGATCACGTTTCCCGTCCATAAAACAGTATACTGAAAATACCTTCAGCTGACTTATGCATACACAACATTTATCAGCAGCCTTTATCCCTGTACATGGTCACCTAAGCCTGCGGGTAGAATGTTTTCTGCTTTGCTTCTTAAATTCATATATCAACTACGTGACCGTAGTTATATAAATATATTATATATGTAAATACATATAATATATACTATATATAATATATATATATGTATATACATATAATATATACATATATAGCGAACCCGACTAACTTCGTTCCGCCTAACAGTCAGTAAATGGGAAGATGTATAATTTTAAAATTACTACTAAATTACTAAATTAAATTTGTTATTATATTAGTAATATATATATATATATATACGGAAATTGGTGGGTTGTAGTTTTCATTGAAACACTATGTAATATACGATATTTTTCGTTTTTGTTATGGGGAGCCAGATAATTAAAGCGGGTGTCTTTCCGACTCGTGAACATGTCACGTGTAATTGACCATGAGAAAAACATGAATTTTCTAGGTTTCAACCACAAACATTCAAGGATTGGTCTTGTGATTTGTTAATTGTCATGGCGCATGCAAAAGGAATCGGAAATTGAAGTCGTTTAAATTCAAATGGCATATCGGTTGATATCATCGGAATCCTCGTACTGAGAACTTCCTTACTTTTGAATTTTCCTTTGAGTATCGTCACGTAAATCACATTAATCATTAGTTTAGTTATCACCAAACACGTTCCGTTGCATTGTTTTGGTTGGTTTAGGTTTCGAAGCATGAGTACTACCGAGCCAACCCTGAGTCGTAAATTGTGCGGTGGTAAGCCAGGCACCTTTAAGACCTTTACAGATTCAATAGGATAGTTAGCCGCTTCATCTTCGTTTATTAGACAGTACATAGATTTGAATGAATAAAGTGATTCCATTCTGAGTTACGAAATTTAAGTTATCCATATCTTTATTTTTAGCAGCCAAAATTGCTCGCTCACTCAACCATTCGTTATGTTTGTGATTAGCAATGATGTTTTGGGAATACTTTATTAATGATTTCATCTTTCGATAAAACAAAATTACAGAAATTTACAGGAAATTAAATCAATCCGCAAGATTCGTCGACAGGAATTCGACCATTACCGATAGCCAGCAATTGGTCAGAGAGGTCTCCTGCATATACATTATTCAGCAATCTTATCTTTGTTGTCAGCTGAAGTTTCTTCACATCGCGCCTTAGATTTAATAATTTGAGGCCAGCGTTTATTTCATCGGTAACAATTGATCTTGGAATTACTGGCAGTGCGTAGCGGTAACCGCCAAACAATAAAATCATTTCGCCCCCAAAACATCTCGAGTCATTGCGTAGATCTTTTAATGTACGGTTGTGTATTCATCCCAGATGATGATTTTCGATGCTACTAAAACTTTAGCCATCCTTCTAATAATCCTTCTAATAATGTTGCTGTTATTACAAAAGAAGCAACTGCAACCGCGATGTTGGATCTCGAACCACCAGGGACATATAGAAAAAATTAACTACCATTTCCATCATCAATTTCTTGCATTAATGTATCATCTACTTTCTTCTGTTGGGGATTCAACTTGAACTACTAAGTGCAGTTCATGGCCATCACATTCACGTTCCCGTTTTAATTCTCGATTAAACGCGTCATTCATTCAACAATTTGGTGGTGCCATTCCTAACCTGACTAATAAACTACCTCACATGACGTAATTATTTCCTTCGGTATTTTCTTGATAATTTAAATTTTAAGATGAGCGGCTTATCAGGCCTCTGCTTCCGATCCTAGTGTTGAGGCTGCGAACGACCGCTAGGCTGGTGAGTTGAGTTTCAGTAACAGAAGTTACCTACTGGCCAAACAAGGACCGATGTTAGCATAACATTTAGATTTCTCAACTGGTCGCCTTCTCATTTTAGCTACCATCAAACGGATGGACATCTGACGACATTACCAGGGAATACTTGCTGCAAGATCGGAAGTCGTGAGCTGCTTGGGAAATTCTGCAGAGGGATCTGGTTACTCCAAAGTAAATAACAATCAGAGGGCCCAAATAAGGAATTTCCCCATTCCGAAGCTTGGTGTGACGAATTGGAGGAGAAGCGCAGAAGATCGAAGCGCTTGGAATTATTATCTACGGGCGGCGTATAATAGATAGGGATATCTATTCCAGTCGCCACCTAGGAAGGAGAAAACATGACGTAATACACATCTTCGATCAAGTTACAGACCAGCTTAATGATTAAAGAATATTCACTTCTACTGTGACCTTATGTCTGTGAGGCTGATTTTCTTTTTTTTTTTTTTTCTTTTTTTTTTTTTTGAGGAATATCATATTTTAATACCTATTATCCTACTCCCGACGAAGATAAATTCAAAAATAGTCATTCTTGAATTATAAATTGTGTAACTTACATGGTTTTGTTATATATACATATATATAAAAAGGGTGTCCCAACAAGAACGCAAGATTTAAATTTGGCGTCATTCGAAGTGTTATTGTTTGACATTTGAACAATTGTTATTGATTGCTAGTAGATGGTACGAGGTTAGTAAAAATGGAGCGCTACATGGATGAACAACGCATACTCATTGTGAAATTGTTTTACCAAAATGGTGAAAGTTTTGCGGCTACAGTTCGCAAATTGCGATCAATTTGGGGTCACAATAATGCTCCAAAAGAGTCAACTGTAAAGAGATTAATGGATAAATTTGCCAAAATTGGGTCCGTTAGTGATTTAAAGACAACAATGCGCCTTCGACCAGGTCGATCGACCGAAAATGTCGCAGCTGTACGTGATGATGTCGCTCAAACTCCATCCATCTCAATTCGACACCGAGCTCAGCAAATTGGTGTCTCCAAATCCACTATGCAGCGAATTTTGATGAAAGATTTGCATCTTCATGCATACAAAGTTCAATTGACTCAGGAACTGAAGCCAGCTGACCATGGACAGCGGAGGAAGTTCGTTAATTGGTTATTGGAGAGACAACAAGAAAATGCTGATTTTGCCGATAAAATCATCTTCAGTGACGAGCCCCATTTTCATCTTGATCGCTTTGTCAATAGGCAGAATTGTCGCATTTGGGGTGAGGAAAAACCTCGAGTGATTCACGAGAAGAAAATGCATTGAATTTTGGGCTGGAGAAATCATTGGACCTTTTTTTATGAAAATGAGGCATGTCAAGTGCAAACAGTCAATGGTGTTCGATATCGTGAAATGATAACCAGTTTTTTCGTGCCTGGAATTGAAGAAATGAATGTGGAGGGCATGTGGTTTCAAGAAGACGGCGTCACATGTCATACAGCCAGAGAACCAATTCAATTGCTGCTTCAGTCATTTTCCGGTCGTGGTATTTCGCGTATTGGAGACCAGAATTGGCCGCCTAGATCGTGCGATTTAACACCCTTAGACTTTTTTCTTTGGGGTTTTTTTTTAAGTCGATGGTTTACGCGAATAAGCCGACGACGACTCAAGTCTTAAAAGAGGAAATTGGTCGCTGCATTATTGAAATTCCGCAGCATTTATGCAAAATGGTCATTGAAAATTTCATCAAAAGATCGCGTGTGGGCCAGCAAAGCCGCGGCGGCCATCTGCCCGATGTTTTGTTCCATACACAACCTCATTCTGTCTACTATATAATAAATTTATCTATATCATATTAATATTATCTATTTTAATATTATAATATTTTAATATTATCTATTTATCTATATAATAAATTTTCACGATTTCTTTTTTAAATACCTGTGTTTTATTTAAAATTTAAATCTTGCGTTCTTGTCGGGACACCCTTCAAATTACATATCGCAAGACTTCTTGCCCTATTACGCTAATGACTGAAAGCAAGATTAAAGCATATACGACGTTGAAATGCAGCTCAAAAGTCTCTAAAAATGTTTGCAAAGCTTCAAATGCACAACATGTAATAATATCGCTGTTAGATGTGAATTTTCTAATTTATATTCACGTAATATTCCTACGAAAACCTATTATAATTTTTAACAATTTCAATCTCTGCATGAATTTCAATGGAAAAAATGTTCCCTGCCAACATCACGTACTTTTAGTGGAAACTTATCTGGAGAAAATTAAAAAATGATGCAAAATTATGAAAATTTTACATATAAAATAGTACGTTTAATGTTTTTTCTACCTTGGGAAAAGAAATCTGACAAAAAGTGTAAGAAAAAAAAAAAACTAACCAAAACACAAGCAGTTAAAATTAAAAATTATGAGTGTAGTTGGACATGAAATTATTTGCAACTTTTCCATGAAAAATTAATTAAATTATGGAAATTTGACAAAATGAAACAACCCAACGCTGGTATCATCCAGCAGAACCATTACCTGCACTCTTTTTCTAACACAATGAAAATTGCAGAAACATAATGAGAAAATGTTGCATGAATACACTTTGCAACCACGTTTGGGTGTTGCAGGAAGAGATTTGAACGCACACGCACAGGAAAAAACAAGAACTTCTAAATGAGATACACTTGCAAGACGTTAATAAGGAGTGAGGTACATAGATGTGTATAGTTTTAATTATAACTTAAGCAAAATAAGTAGAGAGATAACAAAAATACTGAAAAGTATACGATAGTTAGAAGGTTTTGAAAATTTTGAGTGGAAGCAGATGGAAACGACGTTCGTTTAATGAAAAAGTGGAGAGGAATCTTAAAGCCAATTATATTAGAAGTAATTTGAAACGAAGGTTATGTACAATACAATGTAGAAGTGTAGAACATGAAGGACATATTTAAACTATAAATGCAATGCCATATTTAAAGTAATAAAGCTCTTTTCTTCTTTGTCCTTCGGTAGTAGACAAAGTAAGCGATGGTCAGTTTCGAACTGGTGCGCGCAATATTGGTTCACCAACTCTTCTCTGCAGTGAGGACGCGAATATCTATAAAATTCTCTAAATCTAAACACTGTCTACATTTATTTAACGGAGAAATATTTAGTAGTTTATTTCTAAAATTTTTGCAAGTGCTAAACTTTTAAACTAATTTCAGTCAGGTGATCCGATTTTTATATACTATCACCCAATTACCTCTTACGGTGGTGCAAAAATGTTAATTAAAGAATGTTATTAAAAATTACTCTGAATTAAAGCGCAATAAATTGTCAAATTAGAAGGTGTAGTACTTTAAGAGGTAGGCAATGCCATCACTTTTCATTCGTAGAACTAAATTCACCGAAAGACTGACGCTTGACAGATACAAACCTAGGAATACATGGATCAACCCAGGTAATTACATCAGCAAAGTCTTTGAATTTTGTATTAACAACAAATTTTGTTCAGAGAAAAAACTAATTAACGACAGGCAATTCGGTTTTAAGTATAATCTGATATTAACTGGAACTGGAACAGGAAATACTGCACGGGCGCATGCCTTATAGATATGGAAAAATCTTTCGACAGTGTTTGGATTCCAGGAATAATATGCAAACTAATAAATTATAATTTCTCCAACCATTTAATAATATTAATACATAACATGACCAATGAGAAATCCTTCATAATTTGTAAAAACGGTGCCAAGAGTAAAGAATACAAATTGTGTAACATCCTCCAACAGGGCACAGTGATGGCTCCAACACTCTTTAACATATATTTATTAGACCTCCTCAATATGATGGAAAATATAATATCTTTTGCTGATGATATAATATTATATTCCCTACAGTTATCATTCGATACCGTGGAGAAGTATGCGAAAGACGGGCACATGAAAATTAACACTAAAAAGACTGAGTCCATTTTATTTCGTCCACCTGTAAATAAATGCAACAGCAATATCAGAAAAGAATGGAAATCTCTTATGATAAAATCCAAGACAACGAATGAATTAATTATGGTAGTAGACACCGCAAAGTATCTCGGAATTTATTTAGATAAATTTCTGTGTTTCAATGATCATATTAAACGTATTTTAGAAAAAACCAAAACGGCAGTTTTGGCTAATAAATCCTTATTTTATTCAAGACACTTGAAACCGCGAACCAAAATCATCTTGTACCAATCTCTAATTAGATCCATAATAACTTATGAGTGCCCCGTATGGTTCAACATTTCCCCAGCATACATGGAAAAAATACGTAAATTAGAAAGGAAAATTCTTAGGGTGTGTACATCGATACATAGATCTCCGAAAAGCGATTATTTAAAATACACACCAAATGTAATATTGTATAATAATGCCGATGTAAGCAGAATAGATAATTTTATTATAAAACTCATTCGAAACCATATTGTGCGATGTACTCGGTATAAGGAAAACAATCTAATTAGTGCGCCCTATTATACCAATACGGCCTATATAGAGAACACAATTCAAAAAGGATTTGTACCATCAGAAACTTTCTTATATCTAGATAGTCGAAAGGCTATACAAAACGATGATGGGGTTCCATTTTTCTACCATCATTATCGGAGGGCTACAACAAAGGCAATAAATATAAACGTAGTTCGTGAAACAGACATACGTTTTAACACTTGCATACCTAACAAAGATATTAGCATTATCTGCAGATTAGACACCAGTAAATACTGGTGGATCACTTAATATAAATAGGCATTTTTCATGAATTTTCCCTTTTACAACTTGACTATCTTTTACCCCCACTCAGATATAAACGTAATGTTTTTTTTCTCCTCTTTAATTTTTCATTACATTACATTTATCATAATTCCTCACATGGACTACTAATTATAATAAAAAAAAATTAATAATTAAGTATAATAAAGTAAGATTGTACTAGAGTCCCCAATATGGAGCGTTGTATATATTAAATAACATAAGAACTATTGTTTATTTTAGTATGTATAAAATATGATGAACTTAAATAAATACAAAAAAAAAAAAAAATAAGGGAGTTAACAGAAATTACAAGTTTAACTAATCGATTATTCAGAAAAACAATAATAATAATTATTATTATAATGAATATTTGCAGTCTGCTAATTAGGAATCAGAGGGGAAAATTAAATTTCTATAAACCGAGTTCTTTGTGTAAGAGGGCCCTTATCTACCAACTAACATAAAAAATATATCAACACATTGTTGCCATCATATCTTTCAAGTGGTCACACCGAATTCAGTCAAATTTAGAGTCCATTGTACATATGGCAAACACCTTTCTGGAGATGAAGGTGGCCTGTTTTGCTATCCACATTTCGCTATCTCTGATAGAAAATGGCCGTTTTATTGAAATTTAATTTTTTCCAGTAAATTTCTTTTAGGTGACTTGCAGTAATTTAAATTTTTATCAATTGTATTATAATATATTAAAGTACCTCCTACACAGTTTACATAATTTAACCCACATATTCTTAGATTCTTACCTTTCATCATTCATTCTAAACTCGGTACAAATTACAAGTATCAACACTAGCATCATTAGGATAAATTGAATGAAAAATTTCATTGCAATTAGTCAAAATCTAAATGTTGTACTATTATTTAATTACTCTATTTATTTCTAAATATCATAATTTACATACATTTCAATTTTCTATGCATAATTTTTTTTGTCCTGAAGGAAATAAACCAGTCAGGATTTCTCCTCTACTTTGAATTTCATTCTGAATGATGCCCTGCACTTTAAGTAGCTTTTAGGAGCATTCATTCCAAGTTGTATGCTTCAACAGGTATCTGCTTACATTTTATATATACGAGATAACTTGTATGCCCACTGTTGTATACGAGTACAATCGTTCTATTACTTTGATTGAAATTTTAAAAAAACATTAAGGAAATTTTAGTCAGATGAACTGAATTACACACAACTTCATCCAACGTTCTTTGGCTGCTATGCAATTATTACCTATACATGTTGAGCCAAAAGGAGTGTGATAAATCTCTATTTTCTTATTAAAGATTGCTCAAATTCATAACCACAAGTCATAATCAACGGGAATTACGAATTATTTTCTAAAATATTTGCTCGAAACTTTTAGTGTTCCTCCCATGTATATTGACCAAAATTTAATATATTTAAAATTTAATATATTCAAAATTTAATATATTTAATATATATGATATATATTATACAATTGTTGGCTTTAATCCGATCGTGAACTATGCTCCTTCAGGATACAGTTCGTATCTTCTAAGATTCACAATCTCTACCCGGGTTCACTAATCTACTCAAATTTGGTACACATTAAGAATTGGCTCAGGCACGGTGTAGGAGTGAAACTTTTATCTTTTATATCTATAATACTTAATAAAATTCAATCGAATCCACAAGCAACTATCCCTGTGGTAGCACTAAATGTGGTTGAATATGTAAAATGTCTCAAAATAAAATTGAAGAAAATTGTGATGCTCCTTCTAGTGTCTTCCATATAAATTAACCGATTTTCGAATTCAATTTTTTCCCCTGTAACTTCCAAATCGTAGAGAGCATTCTAATATTTTGTTTATGTTATTGCTTTATATTATTCTTCTTCTTTGGTGGCGACTGGAATAGGCATCTTTATCTATTACACGCCGCCCGTAGAAAAGAATTCTAAGCGCTTCGATCTTCTAATTCGTCACACCAAGTTTCGAGAGTATTTCAAAAGCCTGGTCCTTCCAACGAAGTTTCGGTCGCCCTCTTCTGCGCCGTCCATCGAATTCGTAGCTGGAGCATTTCTGTGCTTGAGCATTTGGATCCACCCGCACAACATGATCAAGCCAACGCATTCGCTGTATACTCGTTTGACCAAGTCGATGTCGGCACATAGCTCATACAGCTCACTGTTCATGCGACGCCGATACTCTCCGTTAATTCCATGTATTTTCCGGAGCATTTTCCTCTCCAAAACTGCCAGTACTGATTCATCCGCTTGCATGCTAAGGCACTGTGCAGTACCTTACATTTTGGTCACCAGCAATTGATATTGTAATTGGTAAAATGTAAATGGATCACCGCTTCTGGTATCCCCCAACCAAATTATCTAATTTAGCCCATTTGTGTGCACCAAATTCAGTATTGTGCTTTTATTCAGAGCATTTTTTATTTATTTGTATTAAATGAAACCCGGGTTATCTATCCATTTCTCGGTTTCAAAAGTAAAGTTAGATAAAACACACACAAATGATACTTTTATTTCATTATAATGCTTGGACCTTGCCATTATGTACGAAATACAATGTCATTTAAATGGGCTTCTCTAAATTGATTGCAGCAGTGTAGTTTTTGACCACATATTTCGGGTGGTACCTCGGTGATAACTTGACGAATGTTGGTGTTTAAATGCTTCTACGTTTAGAAATTATCCGCGTACAGTCATTGATGTAGCCCTCAAAAAAAAATCTAACGGCGTCAAATCGCATGATCTTGGTGGTCAATTGACGTCGCCATAACGTAAGTTTACGATTTTTGGAAACTTCTCATGCAATAAAACCAAAATCGGTTGTGTTGTAAGGTTCGTTTCACCGTCTTGTTGAAAACACATTCGCAAGTTCACAATTCTCAATTGCAGGTTATTATACGGTCATAGCCTCCGAATTGAAATTCGGTTTATCCGCTACACTTTCACTAACAGAAGCTATACGATATTTTCGGCTGTGCGTACATTGCGATGATGCACAGGCCTGGCCACATCTGTAACGCTTCCAGTCTCTTCAACTTTCTTTATATTTTTGCCAATTTCTTGGACAGTAGGTGGATTATAACGACCATAATCTCCCCGTAATGCACGAAAGGTGTCCACGTTTAAATCGCCACGTTTGTAGTAAATTTTAACTATTTTTGCGCGTTTCTCGGTTATTAAACGATCCGTAAATGGCAAACCTTTCACTAAATGAATAATACTTCAGATGGCAAGTATTTAACACCTGATAGCCTTGCCCGACTGGCGATTTTGGAACCACAAAACGGATAAACGTATGTTTAGGATTAATTTCGAAAATTTTTGAACAATAACCTACCATTTTATCACGTACATTCTGGTATTCCGCACTTGCACATCAATGCAAAAGCACTTTGGGTGAAGCAGATCACTTGACTGAAATTTCTATACTGATTATGTAATGTTTACCTCCTTACAGTATTGCTTACAAGATGGCCGAAACTTATAAAATGGACCGATAAAATCATCTATTAGATAAATTAACAGCACTCTTTTTGTGATGTTGGTTTTTTTTTTTTTATTAAAACTTCATGAACATGAACTTCAGAACTTTAAAATAAGACTCTGATTTTTTTGGAAATCGTCATACAGCTTTTGTTTGCAAGCTTTCCCAGCTGCCTAATAAAATAATAGTCTATAACTGCTAACATTTAGTATAGTTTTTATTATGCGACTGAATTCAGTTCGGAAATCATTTTACAACACATTTTATGTAGTTTGCCACATTTATGTACATATTTTGTGGGACTACAATTGAAGTTATCGAATATGTGTACCCGAAATATTCCACATTGATTCATTTATGTCTGTAAAAATAAATGGATTCGAATTTTTAGCAAGCAGATACAAGAAATCTTATTTAACTATAATTAGTCACCTTAAGATATTGCGGGCTTCAGGGTGTTAAAGATGCACAAGATGCACACAGTGTTTTGCAAATACAACAACGATAAACTCCGACATGTGCGACTATGAACATCACAGTGTAATGTTGTGCATCACTTTCCTGTACTATTATAATGTTATGCATATACGAACTACTTAGCTCTAATTTAATTAATCTTGTAACATGTACAGATTTCGTAAGAGAACCCCATAATACCTTAACTAAATAACAAGCAGCTTCCTCAACAAACATAACACTTTTTAGTACAAAGGGAAATACAAATATATACATAATCACACTAGCGAAAATAAGTGCTGCTACAATTTGATATGGAATGTGTTTACGTGTAAAGTTTTCCTTACCCTGATAGTTGTAAGTTTTAATTTTTAAGTACACGCCCGTCACGGCTAAGGAAAGAGCTTTCACTCCACCGTTCCAGCAGTGTAATAAAGCGGTATTCTAGCTCTCAGCTAGCGATCGTCCAAGCATCAGTACTCATTTTACATCCGTAGTTGAGCGTTTAAAGTCCCTCTTTGGTAAAAATAATCTCCATTTTGTAAACCCCAGAAATAAAAGGTAAATCCTTGCCAATAAATGAAAATCTTTGGATTATACATTCTTTAACCCCCGTGTTTCTCATTCTCTTTCATATGAAATAAAAACACCGTCCGCTCAATTACCCGTATTAACATTTTTGGTCCTTCGAGCCGGATTGGATAAGTGTTTTTTTTTAAATGAAAGAATTGTTACCGTTGCAGAGACTTGCTATTAAACTTCAACTAAACTCCCCTTGGATAAGTGAGTAGCTAACATCATCGTATTCATCACATTTGGATTTACAGCAGCAAGTACATTTTTACGATATTTACAGGTATGTTAACAGTCAAATTATAATAAAAGCCAGTTCGATTTTGTTGTTGGAAAAACAATATCGAAAGTCTAAAATTATCCGGCTTGAAGGACCACAGAATGTTTCAAGCAATGATGGGAATGCAGATGGTCCTGACACAGGTTGTGTTAGACCTTTGGCTTAAGATGTCGTCTTGATTTAAGGAAACTGTTTTCTGGTAAATCGACACCATTCGTTCAGAATCGCTTCATAATATCTGTATTGGGAGAACAAGTAGTGTAACCATTGCATGATAAAACTATTGCTTGATAACGATAAAAAAAACGGATACACTCGCTCGAAAGAAAGAAAATACGTATCATTTGAAATGCCTACACATATCCGTGGTCACAGCCCGTAACAGCCTAACTCGAGTTAGGACACAATTGAGTTATTAGCACCATCGTATTCAGCGTATCTAAATTTATTTGCTCTAAACTTTTCATGTTTGTATCTCTTCTAGGAAGGCAATTAATCCTAGAAAACCTAATAGCTTAAGTTATTTTTCTAAATGACTGTTTTGGCATAACTGCCTAAGTCAATTTAGGATTACAACAAATATAAACATTATTGTTTCATCATTGCCTAAATCAACTTAAGTCGTTAATCCAAAAAAATAAAGAAACAATTTTATTTTCCTAACTTGAGTTAAGCTCGTATTCCGAATTACAATTTCGTTTTTTGATAAACATAAAATGAGTTAAGGTCTTTCTTCAAACTTAAAGTTTTTTATTTAATCTGAAATAATAGCCTAACTCAACTTGAACTTTTTGACTTTCTTTCGTTCAACAATTCATAAGAGCCTAAGTGTCTTTTTCGATAATATCTTTTGACTGCGAGAATAAACAACTATTTTTTGTTAACAACTAAGTAAAGAAATTCGTTTCCTTGGAATCTGTAGCAAAGTTTTCCAAAAAACACCTTCTCCTGATTTTCAGTGAAGATTCAAAATTTTAAACTCCTGTACTGAAAATATTGAAAAACAGACTTAGGATGTTATGGGTTGTGACCACAGATATAGTAATCAGAAATATGTTTCATAACAATTTAAAGCCATTGAATCATGTCCGACTGCCTGGCTTAATGGTAGAAATTATAATTATCATAAGTCTTTATAACATTTTAAAAATTGGTAGAGATTAACATTTTGCTAGATCGTAATTGGGGACTTTAAATGGGTCATATTGACCAGCCTCTTCCGATACTTCCATACAAATTGACAGATTAAGAGCGATTCGTCGGTAATTTTATTTTCAGCCGGAGAAATTAAACACCTAGAAGGAAAGATTCAAAGTATCAAGTATCTTTTGTACTAATGTGTTTCCTGGCCTTTTCAGAAAATACACGTCTGCCTGGAAGGCTGGCTTAACAAAGGTTGCCGCAGCATTATATTTGGTGACTTAGAAGAGTTTTTAGTGGTAAACATTTTAGATTTGTCACTGATGATTTGGCGTTTTTAAGTACCATTTAGTGGTTTCAAAACCGTCTTTCTGGTAAGGCTGTCAGCCGTTAAATACCTGTCATCTGAAAGGTTTGTCATTTAGTGAAAGGTTTGCCATTTACAAATATGGATTGCTTAATAATCGAAGAATGCATAGAAACAGTTAAAATTTATTACAAAAGTAGCGATTAACGCGTGGGCAGTTTTCGTGCATTATAGGGTGATTACAGTCGTCATAATTACCTACTGTGCAAGGAACTGGCAAGATTATAAAGAAGCTTGAAGAGACTGGAAGCGTCGCAGATGTGGTCAGGCCTGTGATCTCATCGCAATGATGCAGTTGCCGTAAATATCGCTTCTGTTAGTGAAAGTGTGGCGAGTAATTCGAATTTCAATTCAGAGCGCTATTGCCTTATGACGACCCACTTTTTTGGTCTGCAGTTGGAGATTATGAACTGGGTGATATGTGGTTTCAACAAAACGCGAGCCACACAACAAGACGGATTTTGGCTTTATTATAAGAAAAGTTTCCAGAAAGCACAATTTCACTTGTGGGCGACGTCAATTGATTCGATTTGATGCCGTTAGACTTTTTTCTTTGTGAGGCTACGTCAAAAACCGTGTTTACGTGGATAATCTACAAACATTACAGCATTTCAAAACCAACATACATCAAGTTATCGCCGAGATACCACAAGAAATGTGCGAAAAAGGGATCGAAAACTACCTCAAAATTATCCACTGCTGCAACCAATCCAGAAGTGGTTTGAATGACATTTATAAGGGGTGATTCTTTAATCGTAGTTTTTTTTTAATCTAATAAAACACTCAAATTTGCATCATATATTACAATTTTTTATTGGAATCGATAAACTAGTCTTTGCCATTTAATTTTTAAAGATAATTTCATGTAAATGTTGTCCGCGGCTCCGTCTCAAAATATCCATTCAGAAGGTCCAATTTTTCGTCACTTTTTCGAGCATTTCGGCCTGTATTCCACAAATAATGCATGTTACCCTGTAAGGCTTCAATAATGTTCGGCTTGTCTACATAGACTAACGACTTGACATAACCCCACAAGAAATAATCAAGAGGTGGGGTTAAATTGCAAAATCTTGGTGGGCCAACTCACAGGGCCAAATCGAGAGATAAACTGCTCACCAAATTCATCCCTCAACACATCCATTGTTTCACGAGCAGTGTGGCATGTTGCACCGTCCTGATGAAACCACATGTCAACCAAGTTCAACTCAGCCAATTGGGGCAAAAACAAAAATCACGTCTCAAGTTTCGATATCGTTCGCCGTTGACGGTAACGTTTCTTCCAAGGTCGTCTTTGAAGAAATATGGATGTCATCAGCCCATAAACTATAACAGACTGTCGTTTTTTTGGGATGCATCGGTAATTCATGTATGGCGTATGGCTGTTCATCACTCCAGATGCGACAGTTTTGCTTGTTTACACAATCGTCCAGCAAGAAATGAGCCTCATTGCTGGAAACAATTTTTTCGATAAAACAGCGGTTTTTCATTTTTTGTAAGGCCCACTCACCAAAAATTAGACGTTGTGGTAGGTCATTCGGCTTCAATTCTAGCGTGAATTAATTTTATAGGCTTTCAAACCCAAATCGACGTGTAAAATTTTCCTTGTGGTTGAGTAACACATGCCCAATCGCAGAGAATGGCGACGATCTGACAATTCGCGATCGTCATTAATACTGGTCGCTACGGCTGCAATATTTTCTTTGGTGCGTACTCTACGCAAGCAAGTCGATGGCTTTGTGTCCAAGAAAGTAAATTTGTTCGAAATTTGGAGATAACAGCACGAATTGTTGATTCAGCAGGTCGATTATGACGACCATAAAATACGACCATTTTATGGTCAAATGAAGCACATTTGTCTCAGAGCACGAATTTTGATAATAAATTTCAACGATTTGGAATCGTTGCTGGTTTGTTAGTCTTTGCATGATGAAATGGCAGAGTATACTGTACACTTTTCACTTTGACAGATGACGTTTGGAAGCCATTACCAACCAGTGTTTCCAACCTGACAAACTTAAATCTTAAAAAGCCACCCCGTACCAATGACCAATTTGATTCATATATTCTTTTTATTCTTTTATCGAGTTTTACAAAATTTATGATATTAAGTCCGCTGTTTGCTAATAGATGGCGCCAGCTGTAAGTGCTAGTCGATTCTGTCATAACCTAGACGTCTTGAGGCAAATAACCGTTATATGCTGGAAGTATTGATTTTCTTCTTTCAATAGAACAAAACGGCGGTTAAAGCTCATCGAGAGCTTCAAAACGTTTACGGAGATGCTGTTTTAAGTGAAACAACGTGTCGAGATTGGTTTCGTCGCTTTGAAGACGGTGATTTTGGTGTTGACGTCCATTCACGTGAAGGAAGACGAATAGCCTTCGAAGGCACTGAATTGACGGCATTGTTTGATGGGAATTCGTGTCAAACGCAGACAGAGCTTGCTTCATTATTAGAAGTTGCCCGCCAAGCCATTTTCAAGAGATTGCATGCGTTGGGAATAACTCAAAAGCAAGGATGTTGGGTTCCTTATGAGTTGAACATAGGGAGCGTTGTTTTTCCGCCTGTGAACAACTGCATTAGCGACAAAAAGAAAGGGATTTCTTTAGCGTATTGTAATGGGTGATGACGGGCCACACCCATCAAAACCTACCTGGAAACTGTGAAATGGGAAGTTTTACCCTATCCGCCGTAGTCTCCAGATTTATGCGCTTATCACTAGATCCATTCAATGATGACATCAAGGAATATCTAGATTCGTGGATAGCCTCAAAAGATGAACAGTTTCACCATGACGGAATTCGAGCTTTGCCAGAAAGATGGGAAATAAAAGAACAGCGAGAACTTAGTTGCGCAGCTAATACGAAAATTTGATAAGTGTTAAGAATATGCTAAAGTATGGTATGAAAATGAAAATGAACAGCATTTTGTAGTTCTTTCTGATAACTGACAAAAGTTGACAGATTTTCTGAAATTCAATTTTTTGCCTGTAATCCCTAATTCATAAACTGTAACAATCTAATTTATTGTTCATTTATCTGATTTTTAATTTTTGGTAAAACTTGAAAAAAACTTTCACAGTTGGTTTCTACCAGAGAACTGAAAATTGGAACTTATCATTTGGATCATATAATTTCACAGTCATGTGAAATTTCACAATCATGTGAAATTATATGCAATCAAATTGTTCGTGAAGAAATTACAAGTGGCGATAAATAAAAGATGATAATTAGAATTAGTGCAAATTCAAAGGAGGTTTATTCAGGTAACGAGTTATGCTTACCAGTTGGGATCTACTTTATAAACGATTTTTTCTCATTACAGAACTTCCGACAACAGTTAATTTCATATGTTACAATTCAGAATTCAGCTAAGTTTAGCACACATATTCTCACTCAATGGAGTTAAGTTACCACTTCATGGGCAAGAATTTGAGTATATTTACAATGATATCGATACGAAAATACATTTTAGTGCACAAAAAAAATGTTAATTTTAATATAAATTAAATGGTAAATTCAAATATATATTATCTCAAAATTATTGGTAAAATATTGAAGTTTAGACATTGATAGACACGAAATTTTAATTTTCA
>JAHXMU010000118.1:3869208-3907661 GCA_019455685.1 Philornis downsi | reverse complement strand
TCTTGTTTTTAGCTTTATTATGTTTATTCAAAAATTAAAACAAGAATCTGAGACATGGATAATGATGTTAACGGCAGCCCGCCATTTCCACCATTAAGTTTGCTATAGTTTACGCTGCACTGAAAATAATCAGCTGAACGCCATAATGTAATATAACTTGAACAACATATTGAGACGCTGCAGCAAATTTGAATTATACGCTAATGAACATATTTATATGTGTAAAGTAAATGTCGATTTATTAGGTTCATAATAATTATAAGCATAACGAATACTACAATTAATATTTTAAATTAAATAGGAAAGATTATGAAAAAGTCTTTTGTAGCAAAATTTTTGATTTCTATATCTTCACTCGAAGGAATGAATGTTTATATCACGAATGTATAGGGTGATTTTTTAAGATTTAAGTTTTCAGATTGGCAGCACTGGTTGGTAATGGCGTCCAAACATTATCCGTCAAAGTGAGAAGTGTACAGTTTACTCTGCCATTTCATCATGCAAAGACTTTATTATAAAAATTCGTGCTCTGTGTCAAATGTGCATCGTTTGATACGACCATTTTATGGTCGTCATTATCGACTTGTTGAATCAACAATTCGTGCTGTTATCTCCAAATTTCGCACTGAATTTACTTTGTTGGTCATAGAACCATCGACTCGCATACGTATAGTGCGTACCGAAGAAAATATTGCAGCCATAGCGGCCAGTGTTAATGATGATCGTGAAGTATCAATTCGTCGCCGCTCTCAGCGATTGGGCAAGTGTTACTCAACCACAAGGAAAATTTTACATGTCGATTTGGGTTCGAAAGCCTATGAAATTCAACTCACGCAAGAATTGAAGCCGAATGACCTACCACAACGTCTAATTTTTGGTGAATGCGCCTTACAAAAGCTCAATGAAAGTCCGCTGTTTTAACGAAAAATTGTGTTCAGCAATGAGGCTCATTTCTTGCTGAACGGATACGTAAACAAGCAAACCTGTCACATCTGGAGTGATGAATAGCCACATGCCATACATGAATTACCGATGCATCCCAAAAAAACGACAGTCTGGTGTGGTTTATGGGCTGGCGGCATCATCGGTCCATTTTCCTTCAAAGACGTCCGTGGAAGAAACGTTACCGTCATCGGCGAACGATATCAAGCCATGATATGCGATTTGTTTGCCCCAATTGGCTGAGTTGAACTTGGTTGACATGTGATTTCATCAGGATGGTCCAACATGCCACACTACTCGTGAAACAATGGATATGTTGAGGGATGAATTTAGTGAGCAGCTTATCTCTCGATTTGGTCCTGTGAGTTGGCACCCAAGATTTTGAGATTAAACGCTTCTTGATTATTTCTTGTGGGGTTATGTCAAGTCGTTAGTCTACGTAGACAAGCCGAACACTATTGAAGCCTACAGGATAACATAACACGCGTTATTTGTGGAATACAGGCCGAAATGCTCGTAAAAGTGACAAATAATTGGACCTTCCAAATGGGCATTTTGAGACGGAGCCGCAGACAACATTTACATGAAATTATCTTTAAAAATTAAATGGTAAATACCAATTTATCGATTCTAATAAAAAATTTTAATATATGGTGCAAATTTGAGTGTTTTATTAGATTTAAAAAAAAACAAAAAAACTACGATTAAAAAATCACCCTTTGTATATCACGTATTACCTAGAAAGTTAGACGCTACCAAAAATTTTTTTTTCACCCCATAAATTGGTCGATTATCGTAAATTCGAGTATTCCACCGTAACTCCTAACTCGTAGACTGCAGCAAGTAAAGCTTTTATTCAGTGTATTTCGTTACAGAATCTGCAAAATTTGAAAAAAATCGACCAAATAACCGCGCCTATTCCGGCACCACCCATTTTCACTCTCATTTTAATTGAACCCCGTGATGTATTTGATAAACTTAGTTCATAGAATGAGTATGAACTGTAGCATAATGCCTATTTTGGTATCTTTCATAGCATAGACCGTTATGGACCTTAATGGGTAGACCGCCGTAAATCGGATAGCTGCGCCGTTTCTGGAACCTCCCATACAAATTACGAAATATAACTTCTACATTTCTGGGCTCATACCTTTCATTCAATTGTGATATTACTGCGCGTTAGTTCGGATCATTAATTGGTAACAATCTAGCCATTTACCTGGCATTTTCTGGTACTTCACGCACTTTAAAACTAATTCAAAAATATGTTGCCTGAATGTGTCCGTACGTCAATTAACCTGACTGACATTTTTAAACTGATAAATACAATACTTAGTTATTCAGATGGCTATTAGAAAAAATGTGAATTATTTATGAAGTACTGCACGTACTTTTCTACACCACTCGTCTCGTTCATTCTCAAAATTTTGCTAGTGCAAAACGATTTTCGTTCACTTAATATAACATAGCCAAATCAATTACAGTCCAATTTCTCAGGCTGATTGGTATTTATTTAACTGAGAAGACAACTGCTATGATTAACTGGATTTGTCCCAAATCAAGGTTTATTGGTTTAGGAATCAAACTTTCTGAAATAGTACGTCAATGAGTCCGATTAATGTTGTCGTTATAAAAAGGTTCGCTACAGTTCCTCTGCAATTTATATGAGAAACAGAGAGAACGCTCACTCTGTCAATGTTATTTTGTAGCAGCTCGATTTTTTGTTTCCACATTAATATACGCGTCTCAATTGGTTCTACGTAATTACAATATAACTCATATTGGAAATATTGTCAGTTTGATTACTGTCATTGCATGCACCACGTCAAAACTATGTATACTCGTGTTATTAGATGCGCAATTAAGATCCCGCTGTTTGCCAATAGATGGCGTCAGTTGTAAATGCTTGTCAATTCTGCCATAACCTAAACATCATGAGCCAAGCTTAGGCATATGGTAAATATATTGCCTTGGCACAATAGTGATTTTCTTTTGACGTCATATTCTTTAGGTTGTGTGAATATGTATGATTTTGTGCCAAATAATCGTTATATGAGGGAAGTATTGATTTTCTTCTTTCAATCGGAGAAAAACTTATCGAGAGCTTCAAGTTGTTTACAGGGACGCTGCTTTAAGTGACTCAATGCGACGAAATTGGTTCCGTCGCTTTGAAGACGGTGATTTTGATGTTGACGACGCTCACGTGAAGGAAGACGAAAAACCTTCGAAGACACTGAATTGACGGCATTGCTTGATGGGGATCCGTGTTAAACGAAGGTGGGGCTTGCTTAAGTATTAGGAGTTACCCGCTAAGCCATTTCCAAGCGATTGCATGCATTGAGAATGATTCAAAAGCAAGTAATTTGGGTTCCTTATGAGTTGAAGCCAAGTGACGTTGATCGTCGTTTTTCAAAAAATCGTAAATTTTTCATGTAATTTGTGAAGTTTTACGTTAATAATTTTTATTCGCACTGTGCAATATGTGGGAAGCACATTTATCTTAATTCCGATCATTTAAAAACTCGAATATATAAACGTTTCTACACTTTTGGAGTTTGCAGTTGTTATAAAATAAAAAGAATAACCGACCAAAAATGATGATATGTTTTCCGGCTAAAATTAAAATCACAAATGACCAAATTGAATACCGCAATTTAGCGCACGGCTAGCAACACAGAGAAGCCCGAATAAGCAGATACAAAAAAAAATATAGTACAAAGCGTACTGGTTCATACAAACAGTGTCAGTTGGTTGGCCTTCGTTGTTGGAAATTATTAACATTGCGTTAATCTATATTAAAGTAATTGAAATGAATGGGGTTTCGCAATTTGAATGCTGGACGTAGCAGCATTATTTGTATATCTTCAGCAGAAGGAATCTTGGCCAGAAATATAACAGACAGACGGAAGCGTCTAACGTACTGAGTGTGTTTTGACCAAATGTGTTTCAGGAATTTTTAAACTGATTGAGCGTTGTCCGTCTGGCTGGCTGACATATCCTTCCTATCCTTGGTACAGCCTAATACTTTGAAAGAATGTAAATGTCCTTATGACTGAGTTTCTAATCTTGAATTTATTCCCTGTAATTTCACATCCATCAACTGAATTCTTAAATTTTGTGAATTAGATTATCATATAATCTTTGCCACAATTTGAAAAAAAAATTTATCAAAAAACTACGGCTTTTCTGGTACCGGTTAGCCTATTTTTCGTACTTAGATTTATATCTCTTACATGGTTGCAGTAAATTTATTCGAATTTGAAACAAACTGGTTATTTTATCGAATAAGGCCTCACAATGAAAATGGACAGCTTTTCCAACCATTGGAAATTTAATTTGTAATTGGTAGGCAGCAATAATCTTAGTTTTTGCTCAACACATCGATTCGTAATTCTCTGTCTCAATTGATCAATCGTACCTTTTTCGACACCTCCCATACAAGTGATCGATTTCACCCATATACTCGTATTCTTAGCTTGATGTCTTTCAGACAGTTGCACTGAATTCAGTCGGATTTGACATGCGCTATGCGCTTGGTGAATTAAGCTCTGGGATTGAAAATGGATGACCAAAAAAAATCGTTATTTTCAATTTTTTCAAAAACTATTTATTAATCCATCAATAACTATATCGTTCCCTTCAAAGTAATCCCCACACTTATGCCACCGTTTTTTCCAATCCTCGAAACACTTTTGCAACGCGCTTTTTGGTATCGCCAACAGCTCCTGTATCGATTTTTCTTTTTTCTCCTCAATCGTAGCAAAACACTTTCGTTTCATCGGTGTCTTCAGTTTTGGGAAGAGCAAAAAGTCAGCGGGGGCCCAGTCCGGTGAACACGGCGGTTGAGGCATGATTGGGGTTTTGTTTTTGGGCAAGAACTCACGCACAAGCATCGATGTGTGAGCTGGTGCGTTATCATAGTGCAAAATCCATGATTGGTTTTTCCACAATTCTGTGCGTTTCTAAAGAATTGCTTAGCGCAAACGGCGCATAACTTCAAGGTAGTATTCCTTATTGACCGTACGACCTTGTGGCAAAAATTCATGATGCACCCCGCCATTGCAATCGAAGAAAACAGTGAGCAAAACCTTCAAATTTGATCGAACTTGGCGTGCTTTTTTGGTCTTGGCTCTTCTGGACGCTTCCATTGGGATGAATGGGCTTTGGTTTCAATGTCATAGCCATACACCCATGATTCGTCACCAGATATGACCTTTTTGAGGAAATCTGGATCGCCGTTGACTACGTTCAACAGCTTCTGAGCGATGTCCATGTGACGTTGTTTTTGCTCAAAATTTAGTAATTTTGGAACAATCTTCGCTGCCGCACGTTTCATGCCTAAAACATCCGTAAAAATTGCTTGGCATGAGGAGAACGATATGCCAACATCATCAGCAACCCCTCTAATAGTGATTCGACAATTATCCAAAATCATTTTCCTCACAGCTTCAATGTTTTCATCGGTTGTTGACGTGCTCGGGCGACCAGGACGAGCATCGTCATTGACATCTTCTCGGCCTTCCTTAAACCGGTTATACCACAATTGAATTTGTGTTCTGCTCATAGTAGACTCGCCAAACGCCACAGTCACATTTAATTTCATTTTTTACACAAAACTTAATACTGTTTCTTTGATCCATTTTTTCGAATAGTAAAAAATCGAAAAGCACACCAAAACATGACTAACCTTTTTATCAGTCAAAAACAAACTGACAGTCCAAAATGACTGACAATCTGACAATCCAAATTTGTAAATAACGGTTATTTTTTTATCACTCCTCTATATGTTGTCAGGTTCGTACCTGTGATCCAATTGCACTAAATTTATGATTTAGGTGTTTTAAGCATTTTATTTAAATGAATGAAAATACCTATAGACTGCGCTCTTAAGTCCTTTAGGGTAACATACATACCAAATGGCCAAATTAGCAGAAATCAGTGCTCTCTCTATAAATTCTATGATGTGGGCTTTTGATACTTGCAATTTCGGTTAAGCACAATGGAAGTGCTTTAATCAGAGAATTTCTTGTTTAACACCTAGCAATTTTCCACGTCCTCTCTGCACCATTCACACTTTTATGCTAACTCCAAAAGATGTTAGGCGAAAGTATACGAAGTTCACCTGACTGAAATTTGGAATACTGGTTTCCATATTATTGTGAATTCTATATAATGTAAATATTCTGTATAATGTTTAAGCTTGTCAATTCCGTTCGGCTGAATAACTTCCCACAAAATGCGCGGCTTATATGTATTTTTTTTTTTAATTTAATTTTCGATTTTCAAAAAATTTTGGAAATTTAGAAATAAACCGCAGTGTTTGCTAAGATCTGTTAGCAACTAACGAAATATCGGCAGCGAAAAAACGGGGTAAACCAATTATTCAAAGATAGCTTCTTATAAAAAAAAAACTACAATATGATTAAGCACTAAATCATTTATACAACTAACATCTACTGGAATATAAAAGTCAGAATTATTGCAAAGTGAAGATGAGCAAATCGGAGGCTGGAAATTTAATTTTTAGTGTCAAAACTTTTGATTCAATCCTTTCGAAATTCATAGAGAATAAAACTGAATTAAAACCCTTTATATATAAATAACACTCAGGTGAACTGCCTTACACATAACTTCAGCCAACGATCTTTGCGTTGATAAGTTTGAAGTACCAGGAGGTGCGTGCCAAATAAATAAATGCTCTAAGTTAATCTATAATACTGCATTTGATACAATTGGAGGTACCGCCAACGGTGTTATCCGGCCGATTTTTTCATACTTTACAAAGCGTTACAATGGATGATATTAAAAGCAAACATCTGAGACACTGCAGCCTACAAGTTAGGGACTACAGAGGGCAAAATCAAATTTAGACATATCCGTCTATTATTATGGGTGGCACCGGATGGACATCGTACTGCAGTAAATTTTGGTCATCAGAACTATGTTTATAAAGGGGTGATGTTTGGAAAATTTGGTTGACTTCAACATAATTGCTTGAAAACTTCAAAGCTAGGTATATATGAGTTAAATCAGTCATTGGTACGGAAAGTATCAGAAGGTGATTGGTTATCTCATCAATTTTTCTCAAATTTTGCCAGATAGACAATATATCAATCCAATGGGCAAAAATTCAGGTTGTTGCAGTCTATGAATGAAGAGTATGGTCCATTTTCACTTTCGGCCACCATCCAACCAAACCACACAGTGGTAATTCACAAATCTTGCTTGAAAAAATTAAAAGAAAAATGTCTGGCAACATTGCTTCTGATCGTCTAATGATCGTCTCACTACAATAGGTAACTGTAACTCAGTTTTTGTCTGCTTGTTTTTAGCTCTGATTAAGAAAAATTGAGCTTTAAAGTCAGTTGTTGTCAACAGGTGCATTCAGATTTCAAAGAGAAGCGTGTTATTTGTTTGTCTACGGTGATTTTATTGTCATAATTTTTTTTTATTATTATTAAGCTTTATTTCAAGAAAATATATTACAATTTTCATTTAAATATTTCCATTGCAAGTATTAAAAAAGTTGTGAGAAGTTCAGAAAGTGCAAAAAATAAAATATTTCCTTTTTTCAAGTAAAGTGAAAGCTATATTTTGGTTAATCTTTCAAGTATTCGCTTTAAGGTAAATCAAAAACAACTTGCGCATTTTTGCGACTGCCATACATTTTTTCACTTTTCCAGTATGACTCTTTCGAGAAAGGACATTTGTGAAGAATGGATAAAAACTCCCAAAATACATCGCAAAGACGCCTTATTGATATTAATGATGGTTAGATATGGTTCTCAAGATATACAAGAAGACGTGAAAATAAATCTTAAGGCAAACATAAATATTATTTGTTTTAAGCTAGCCGAAAAATGGAAGTGGAAGACATCGTGACCGTTTCTTAACAACAAATTAAATTTGGCTTGATGAATCGTATATATTGCCTAAAAGTGTACAACCGAAAAGTTGTAAAAAAAGCTGGGAGAAAACCGAAAAACTTTGATGACTGTAGTGAAAAATCGAAAAAAATAACGATCCAAAACCTTTTAGATTCAACTGACCATCGAGAAGTTATTAAAGCTAGTGAGCAAGTGTTTCGCAAAATAGGAAAGCGAGATTCAGTCATTCTGGTGAAAGATCTATCGGAAGCTTCATCCAGTAAAGGTACGGAAGTGAAAAAGATATGCAAAAGATTTAGCTCTGAGCCTTTAGGGAGCCTTTCTCCCGATGAAGCCTTATTTTTAATGGTTGATGCTAATTTGTCGAAACATCAATACGATGTTATTCAGATAAAACTCAACACAAAATGCAAAACTCTTTTGCCCTCCTACACTAATGTTCAAAAAGCTAAGAAAAAATGTTATCCAGCTGAGACAGAAATCACTGAGATGCATGCAAAAAGTTCACTCCAGTCATTAGTGAATCATACCATTGAAAGGCTTTGTTTAGCTCAAAACGAAGTTTTACGCGGTATTGATGAACTGAAAGCTATTGAAAATTGTCTTAATATTTTGATAACAATGGGGATGCGATGGGGCTCAGTATAAAAAGAAGTTTTCCTCCGAGGAGGGTCAAACAGATGAAAGTTTATTTAGTATGTCAATGGTCCCTATTCAAATGAATTTTAGTTCTACACGAAGAAAAATAATTGTATTGCAAAATCCTACACCTTCATCTACAAGTTACTATCGTCCAATTAAGTTTGTTTTTGCCAAAGAGTCCACTAAGTTAATTTCTCAAGAAGTTAGTTTAATACAGCAAGAAATTAAAGATTTGTCTCCAACTCTTATCACAAATGGCGAACAAAGTTTTCTTGTTGAGTCTACTTTTATGGTTACTATGATAGACAGTAAAATTTGTACTGCACTATCATCTGTAACTTTTTCTGCTCAAACATATTTCATATGTGGAGCGAAACCGAGTGAACTAAATAAACTTTCTGTGATCTTAAACAAAAATGTCGATGAACGATCTTTAACTTTGGAATGTCTCCGCTACATTCATGGATCCGTTTTATGGAGAGTGTATTACACATAGCATACAAGCTTCCTACAATGAACTGGCAAGCTCGAGGACCGGAAAATAAAGCAAAAATGGCTGAAGAAAAAAAAAAAAGATTTAACAGAGATTTCGAAATGAGATGGGGTTGCTTGCAGACATGCCAACACAACAAGAAGGTAGAACGAATGACGGTAATACTGCTATACGGTTCTTTAGAGCAGCAAAAAACAGTTCAGAAATCACTGGTGTCAATAAAGAATTAATTGAACGGTTTCATATTATTTTGGAAACTTTAGGTAGTGGTTACCCTATTGATGAAGATGCTTCTGAAAGTTTTATTATTGTCACACGAAATTTATACTTAAACAAATACCCATAGTATATTATGTCAGTTAGCGTCCATAAAATCCTTTTTCATGGAAAAGTTGTTATAAGGTCTGGAATTCTTCCTATAGAACAGCTATCAGAAGAAGCTCAAGAAGCAAGAAATAAGGATACGAGGAAACTTAGAGACTTGTTTACGAGAAAAACCATCGACAATAGACACAAATACAGATCTTAACAATCGGCTATTAATTTCTTCAGATCCTTTTATCGCAAGTTTGCGTCACACTCCCTTTCGAGTTCGAAGTTTGATAACAAAAAAAGTTCTTTCATTATTATCTGTTGATGCTCTCGAGGAAGAAGAATCTTTTAACGATGCATATGAAATTGACTAAATTAAAATCTCTATAAGTATTTATGTGTTTTATCTGTATTATTAATGTAATAAAACAAAAAAAAGTGAATAAAACAATTACTATTAAATATTTATTAAAAACATTAAAGTTATTTTAATACTAAAAATGACTACATCCGACTCTTTACATAAACACTCACCTAATACTTTTATTATATGATTAATTTGTTGTATTCAACGTAAATAAATAAAGGTAAATATTAGTATATGTATGTACAACTACAAATAATAATAATAAGAGCATGTGTTTAAGAAACCAATCTTTTATCTTAAAAATATAATTTTTGTTGACAATGTGAACTATTTACATTTTGCGTCATTTTACTAAAAAAAAAAAACTTTTTTCTAAAAAACAAAATTGATTTTTTACAATCATTTATAAATTTGAACCCATTTTTTGTTTAATACATAAGTGAGAAGTTTAAGTTTAACACATAAGTTTATTAATTTTGTCCAGTTAGATTTGTGATTTACCACACTGTGCAAACCTTTGAAATGTAGCAAATTTACAACTATTTCGCTTAACTGCATAGAAAATGTAAACCTAAGAATTGGCTAATTTAGCCTCTTGGTATGAGAGAGCATGGTTAGCCGGTCGACTATCTCAGATTTTATTAAGAATCGTAGTGTAAGACAATGAATAAAATCGAGTTTAGCGAAAAAATTAAATTTCGGAAACAGTGGCGGAACAACACAGTCCATTGCAGTCTTAGACACTACCTTGACAAAAGTGTACCAAATTTTGCTGAATTTGGTACAATCAGGTAGTAGATATGAAGTTGAGAATATTTGAGTTGGAAGTGCCATTTGTGTGGGACGTTCCAAGCGATTTTTTTTAGATTTCAACCGCATTATAAACTACATTATTAACCAAACAATGGGCAACAACTCAAGTTATTTTAGTTTACGAATTAAAAGTTAAATAGAGAACACTGAATTTCGTAAAATCAGTCACTATCAATATTAGGCTGTCTCAAGTGCCAAGAAGTTTCATAAAAAATTGCTGCGACAATCGTGTCTGCCAGCCAGATAGCCGAAAATCGCTCAATCGATTTACAAGGTCATAAAAACGGCTTTCAACAGGGTGATAGATTATTGCTACCTTAAATGATCGTACTACTGATCTCCTGGTCCAGGCCTAAATAAATTGTCTTAACGATTTATACATGATGAGGGTCAATATTCGCCCATCTGAACCAAATAGACGATAACGCTTAATTTAGCACGAGTTTTGATCAAAATTCCGCAGCGCTAATCAGACGTAAATTCATTAGCAATTTCCATGGTCTTGAAAAATTAAAAAAACTAGTGTGAGAAACTCCATTCCATTCCTGAGATAGTAAATCCTTTTTTAGTTATTTGCAAAACATTCGTTTAACTGTTGGTTAATAACATTTTATGAAATCCCATAGTATGTACATAAATTGTAAATTGTTAAACACACGATAATCTTTGCGTTTAACATTGGTATAGTAGAAAGGTTTGCATTCCAGATATTTTCATTTATTTCCACATATAAAACATAGAAAAATTTATTAGGAATTTAACGAAGTTTCTAAAGAATTTTGGTATTAATATTGTATACAGCATGAGAGAAATATCTGTCTGTTTCTCACTCTCTTTCTCTCTCTCTGCCACAGTCTCCGACTGTGACATGATTTTATGCGTCATACATATGTAACCTGTCAAAAGGACAACATCAAAGCCTCTAAAAAGCCACAAAGGCAAAAAAGAATTACATGATACCACAGAAGCCGACACACGCATAAAATAGTGGTGATTGGGGAAAGGAAGTGAAAACGAAAAAACTTGAACAAGTTCAAAAATAACAATGTCATCAAAGAGAATTTACATGCATGCCCTCTTACTTGTACAGTTTTGTTTTTGTGTCCTTTTCCATTTTGTGTGATGAAATGCTAAATCGTCGTTAAGACTTAAAAACAACTAAAGGACATACGCATCATTTCCACAGCCCCGAGTAACCCAAAATTAAGCACAGAACTTCGCACAGGGCTCATATACTTCCATATGCGCACCCACCCATATCTCGGCAGAGAAAACGAGTTGGCATTTGTGCCAACTTGGCCCATTAAGGGGGCTCATTGTCGTACGCTCTCAGTGCGTACATGAAAACGAAAAGATGTTTAACCCAAATAACTTTAAAAACTATTTTAAACATTTACTTAATATTCTCACAATCACTGTGGGATCGTCTGTCTCATCTTTGGTTAGCGACAAGTCGTTATATGACTAAGGTTGAGTGAGAACAGAATTGAAGCGGGATGAGGGCAATCCTTCCACACTTCATTGCTTGCGAATTAGAATGATACGCATATAAGCCCTAAAACAGTGTCCCTGTGTTGTATAACGTTATGATAATCTGCCTTTTCAAGCCATAAACAAAAGCATTTTGTAATCCTCGGTTATCTTGATCTCTATATAAGCATACGATGACATCCACACACACATATACATTTTTGGTGGCCTACATCTAAAACTCTTCTTCGACCAAACTCTTTACACGCACTTGTTGTAACCACAAAGATCTTAGTTACACATTTCCTTTTACATTCACAATTTGCCTTGACAGCAATTTCATCCATAGTTACTTTATTGCCCATACCCCCACTGACTAGGAATTCTATTACGTATAATGTATATGGAGTACGCATCTAAGCGCACGTGTTCACATTGGAATATTGGTAACCATTTGAGTATAATTTAGCAGCTGGACTAATTTGTATGGTATTAAGTTGTAGTAACTAGTTGAAAACTAGTTGAAACCTTATCTAAAAAAAATGAAGAAAAAGACGATTTTCCGATAATATAGAGGATAAAAGGTGTACTAAATTAATGCTGAAAACAACGTTTTGGCGCTATGCATAATGCCGGACTTGGGGGCGGATTTAGACAACATAATCAATCTAATTTCGACAACACCAAGTAAAAATAGTGATAAGCTTAAAAACGATAAAAAAACATGTTATCGTTTGTGAACTACAGTCAACTTTAACAATCGAGAGGCATAAAGGTAAGGCAAACAAATTTTATGCAATACGAAATATCTTAAAATTGCTCACGCAAAGACAACAGTCAAGTGAAGAATTTCAAACGAAAATCAACATCAAATTATGCAGCAAGAGATGGCTGCTTAAATTGTGCCGTATTTGACATCAAAATAAAAATGTTCTCTCACCAGTTGAATGGGATATCCCTCGCAGGTTACAAGGATCAAACTTTTATATCTCCACCGAAGGGATGATGAAATATGATGTTTGATACAGTCAAAAATATAACACCAAAAAGCAAACGTACTTCGATCGAATGCGTTTCATGCATTTCTATGTCGATTGAGCGATGTCCATTTGTCTCCCCGGCTAGTAGGCACGATAACTATCATACTACTTCGTGGTACTTCGAGCACACATTAATCAACTCTCAGAAATACAGCTTCTTCCCATTGCTTTGAATTCGTATTGCGGTCGTCAAACTTGGAGTTACGGCAATTTTTGATAATTTGCCCATTCAATTCTTTGTAAAGCTCAGCTATATTTAAAGAAATCGATAGACAAACTTATCGATGCCAAATATAATCCATATATTTGAAGCCTCTTGCCTTTCAATTGAGTATACATAATTTTGAACACGTCATGGATTTCATAAACAAAACCCTGAACGAATTGCCCTGCTCCTATATATTATTAGGTTGCTTCATTGTACTTATTCCAATTTGGTACACTTTAAGCATTTACTTTTTTACTAATTTGACACTCTTACCGATACCTCTGACACAAATTGGTAGATTTTCTTAATTTTATTGTTTACTCTGAAGTTTCTAATTAAAATGATGGGGTAACTTCTGTACAAAGAACCAATTTAGCACATATATTCTTAGCTTCATATCTTTGGCAATGTTAATTCTGAGAAAGAAAATAAGCAGCATTGCAACATCTCTTCTATGGGGTGATTTTTAAAGATTTAAGTTTTTCAGTTTGGCAGCACTGGTTGATAATGGCGTCCAAACGTCATCTGCCAAAGTGAAATGTATACAGTATACTCTACCATCATACGAAGACTGACAAACGAGCAACGATTACAAATCGTTGAAATTTATTATCAAAATTCGTGCTCTGTGACAAATGTGCGTCGTTTGATACGACCATTTTTTGGTCGTTATAATCGACCAGCAGAAACTACAATTCGTGCTGTTATCCCAAAATTTCGCACCAAATTTACTTTGTTGGGCATAAAACCATCGACTCGCATGCGTAGAGTGCGTACCGAAGAAAATATTGCAGCCGTAGCGACCAGTGTTAATGATGATCGTGAAATGTCAATTCGTCGCCGTGATTGGGCATGTGTTACTCAACCACAAGGAATTGTTTTTTGCCCCAATTGGCTGAGTTGAACTTGGCTGACATGTGGTTTCATCAGGACGGTGCAACATGCCACACTGCTCGTGAAACAATGGATATGTTGAGGGATGAATTTGCTGAGCAGCTTATCTCTCGAGTTGGCCCTGTGTGTTGTCCCCCAAGATCTTGCGATTTAACGCCTCTTGATTATTTCTTGTGGAGTTATGTCAAGTCGTTAGTCTATATGGACAAGCCGAACACTATTTAAGCCTTACAGGATAACATTACAAGCGTAATTCGTGGAATACGGGCCGAATTGCTCGAAAAAGTGACGAAAAATTGGACCTTCCGAATGAACATTTTGAGACGGAGCCGCAGACAACATTTACATGAGATTATTTTTAAAAATTAAATGGCAAAGACCAGTTTATCGATTCCAATAAAAAATTTTAATATATGGAGCAAATTTGAGTGTTTCATTCGATTTTTATAAAAACCACGATCACGATTAAAAAATTTCCCTTTATTACCATCTATACAAAGTCACACATTTACTTAGCGTAATTCGTAGATTTGGAACTTAAATTTTTGTTAATTGTATTACGCTGTGATGCTTGCAAAAATTTACTACGCTTTCGCTGGCATCTCCCATTCAAGTTAAATACCTAATTTAACTCACACAATCCCAGGTTCACTCACTAAACTTCTGCGAATGAAAATGCATAACACCTTCTTTGGTTCGCCATATACACATATTGGCTTATTCTGGAAAAAGCAATGATATCTCTTTCACTTTTAAACGAAATAGTTCGAAGAATCTTAATTTTCCTTTTTTGTTCCTGTATATGCTTGCATAGTACATGGGTGTGTAGCTGCAACCTATTGCAGGTGCATGTCTGTTTTTCGTGCAAGCGTATACGATGGGCGACCAGTTCCATTCCATGCCCATTTGGCTTAGAGAGGAAGCAGGCCCTGAGGAAATTTTCCAAGGGGATATGCTGATGGAAAATATATGTACCCATCATCGTTGACGGAGAGTATGGACGTCGTATAAACAACGAGCTGTATGAGCTATATGGTGACATCGACGTGGTCAAACGCATTAATATACAGCGATTGCGTTGGCAAATGCTCCGGCACGGAAAGTTTTCGACAACGAACTAGATGGACGGCGCAGAAGAGGGCGACCAGGTTTCTGAAATACTATCAAAGCTTGGAGTGATGAATTGGAGGAGAAGCGCAGAAGATCGAAGCGCTTGGAATTATTGGAATTATTTTCTACGGGCGGCGTATAATAGATAAGGCTGTCTATTCCAGTCGCCACATAAGAAGAAGAAGAATATATATATTTGGTTCATATCGACTTGAATTGCAATTTTTGTGATTCGTGTCTGGTAATCTTGATACTTCATAATAGAAAAATGTTCTTTTAAGTATTCACTTCAATATCAAAATTAGTACCTAAATAATAGCATAAAGCACAAATCAAACATATTTTTAAGAGATATATCTAACGGCAAGATTTTCATTAAAATATGCCTTGAAAATTGTAAAATTAAAATTAAATATTTAAGGAATTTATCCATTTTGTGCAACACGTGCTTTGCTCAAAGGTTTAGAGAATTCTTATAAACATTTCAAAAACACCTCAGGGTTTGAGCTGGTTTAGATGGGGGATCGGCACTATAAATCTGTTGCTCACAGTCATACTATACATCATTACTCACAGGGACGTGTGGTAGAAGTTATACAAAATTTCATATTTTCTCTCTCTTTTTTGTTTTAATATTCAAATTACTTTTACTTAAATCTTCCTACGGTACATATTGATGAAGACCAAAAAAAATTAATTTTTGTCCGAAACCTGAAGTATTGCAATATTGGCTTGTAATAAAAAGCTATTCCAACTAAAACTGGTGCGTAAAATCCCTGGAAACTTTCATAAAACCTCTTGGCAGGTTCATGAACAGGAAATACAAGCGATACACCTGCATTTAACACATCAATTCAATTCACATTTTCAGAAAAATATTATATAAATACCAGCACAGACGTTATGAACACCAATAAACCTCAAAGCAATACTTTAAAGCAAAGATAGACTTACCCATCCCACAACAGGGTAAATTGATTATTTTGACAAGTAAAGATGTAGTTCAAAATTTTTAAAACATTTTGGTAAACATTTTTACATGAATGGAAACAAATTTCTCCATTATATATTGTGTGCCAAATTTTAATAAATTTTTTTTTTAATATGAAAGAAAAATTGGCACAGTTGAAATTATCGATTTATCGAACAAATACGTTTTTTCCCCAGCATGCATCATAACAGCCAAAATATTTGAGCCACATTGCACCAAAAACGAATGAATTAGTCAAATAATTGTGTTTTTCGTTTGGACAGAAACTATTGGATATGCCACTAATTACATTTTCCCACCTTAATCTCCCTCGCATTTTTGACACAAATCCTTTAGCAATCACAAAAATTAAAAAAAAAAAAAATAATAAAAATTGATGACAGTGTCCGGCCTGCAAATTCTAATTAGAGTTCTAATAAACATCCACGTAGTAATTATCATTTCATTGCATAGACACACATTCGTATACGTTGAGTTCTCACTGGCCATCAGGATAGCAAAATTTCAAGCCAGCAAAAGGGAACTATTGCATATAAGCACTAAATCATATATCATAACCTCACCCATAGGGATGAGGATATCTGTCATTAGATAAGAGAAAAACTGTGATACGTCATAAGACGGAATTACTTTCAGAAGTTTTTAAGACATTTGGCTCATTTGCCTGTTTGGCTGGACGATTGAGGTCCTAGAAAATTAGAGCAAACCTATACTACTCCCTCCACATTAAGCTCTCATTTAATCTACATTCATTTTTGCAATTTTGGATTGGTATAGAGTATTACTTTGAAATTTGACCATTGATACTGATACGGACTACTAGCGAAATGATCACCGTCAAGATCTTTAGCGAATTGAACCCGTTAATCGTGGAATCCATATTCATACGCTTCACACGATGCTAATTATCTGTATTTAAAACTCGTCAAAATTTGGTTCGAATGTCGGCAAAAATCGTCATTTTAAAATAGTAAATCGTCAAAAAATCGTCTCTTGTTAATTATGAATTTCCGTATAAATACAAAAAATATGGGAAAAAATGTAAAACAGCAATAGATCATAAATTCTAAAACATGTTCTGTTAATCACAGAAACTACAGGGTGGCGCAATAGAACGTGCATATTGCATCATCTTTTTTTGCGGGGTAGAAAAGGCGCGTTGGGTTGGCGGGCTCATGGAGTTTCAGTCGCTATGAATCACTTCGACGGGTCGCGCATTTTGCGTGCACGCATTTTACGAGAACTCTCGTTCATATATTGCTACTAGGCGACTATATTGTGCTGAATATGGACTACGGCGAATTAGTGAAGCTCCCAGTGTTAATTTAATTAAAATGTGGGTAAAGCGTTTTGAAGAGACCGGTTCAACATTTAAACCACAAGCAAATTGTCGCCCAAGAACATCTAGGACCGAAGACAATGTTGAGAGAGTTATGGATTCAGTCCGAGGAAATCCACAAATGTCGACTAGCAAGAGATCGTCTGTCTTACAATTATCACGACGAAGTTTGCAACGAATTTTAACATTGGATCTTGAACTGCATTCATATAAGCTGCAATTAACACAAGAATTGAAAGAGTCTGATTTCATAGCAAGGCTCGCATTTGCTAATGAAATGCTTAATCCATTTTCCAATTTTGACAATATCCTTTTCTCTGACGATGCTCATTTCCTTATGAATGGGTTCGTAAATCGTCAAAATTGTCGTTACTGGAACACTGAAAATCCCAAAATCAAACACCAGAAACCATTGCATGGTCCTAAAGTGACAGTATGGGCAGCAATCTCTGGCAGAGGAATAATTGGTCCTTTTTTCTTCGACCACCATGGCGGTGGTGAAGCAGATGTTCCCTGGCCGACTGATTTTGAAAAGAGGTGATATCCCATGGCCCCCACGTAGTCCAGACTTGACGCCTCTTGACTTTTTTTTGTGGGGATACCTCAAACACAAAGTCTACAGTAATAATTCAAGAAACATCGTTCAGCTCAAGGAGAATATCTGTGGTGAAATGGCAGCCATTACACCAGTATTACTGAAGAAAGTATTCAATAATTTTCGTTTGCGGTTAGAGGAGTGCAGTCGTAGAGAGGGTCACCATTTAGATGTTGTTATTTTTAAAAAATAAACCATACCTTTTGTATTTATTTTTTAATCTATTTTTTAAATATGCACGTTCTATTGCGCCACCCTGTATAATTCCATGGAAAAAAATTTCTTAAATTATTCAGTGATAAAAATTGTAAAAGTTAAACAGCTAGCAACAATAAGAAAAATAAATAACATATTTTGAAATTATCTTAAATTAAAAATTCTCATAAATGGCCCTAAAATTTTCTTATTATTTAAATTTTAGAGCGGAATTTTGCATAACTGATGCGAATGTTTTTGATCAAATCGATTCACAGTCGATTCACAAAAAAAAAAATGTAGTTTTGTTGGACTTTCGGAGGCAGTCGTCAAATTGTCAAAATTTAAAAACTCGTCAATACCGGTTGTCATGTTACTCTCATCCGACGTTATTTGCTTTAAGCGGACTTCCAAAAGGGGCTCGATGAAAGGTCCATAGAGACGGTCAAATAGAAAATAGAACAAGCAAAATTGTACACACTGAAGACATCTGTTTATAAATTGTAGAGAGATCACAGATTTTTGCCATATCCATCAGTTTACACAGGTGGCCTCCTGAAGGATGTGGCAACGCAGCCCATTTTCATTCTCAGAATTATGTTCATTAAACACCTGATACAATCTAGCCTATACTGAATTTTCCACAATCGAATCAAAGATATTGATTTATGTTTCGGCTATTTTTGTTGGAGATACTGGAAAGGATGTGGATATTAAGTTTTTTAAGATTTGAAGGCAACCATTAAAATTTAACATGCTTACTAATCAACAGTTACAGAGGAAAGATTAAATATCGGCTTACCGGTGAACCTGTATAGCAGTTCATTCTTTCGACATAACTTTCCGTCGCAAAATGGTCCAATTTTTCGTGACTTTTTCGAGAATTTCGGCCTGTATTGCACGAATAACGCGTGCTATGTTATCTTGTAAAGCCTCAGTAGTGTTCGGCTTGTCCACATAGACTAACGACTTGACATGACCCCACGAGAAATAAACAAGAGGCGTTAAACCACAAGATCTTGGGACCCAACTCACAGGGCCAAATCGAGAGATAAGATGATCACCAAATTCATCCCTCAACATATCCATTGTTTCACGAGTAGTGTGGCATGTTGCACCGTCCTGATGAAACCACATGTCAACCAAGTTCAACTCAGCCAATTGGGGTAAAAGAAATCGCATATGTATGTAGTGGCTCGATATCGTTCGTCGTTGAGGGTAACGCTTTATCCGTCTATGAAGAAAAATGGACCGATGATGCCACCAGCCCATAAATTCATGTATGGCATGTGGCTTACGTAGCCGTTTAGCAAGAAATGAGCCTCATCGCTGAACACAATTTTCCGATAAAACAGCGGATTTTCATTGAGCTTTTGCAAGGCCCACTCACCAAAAATTAGACGTTGTGGTAGGTCATTCGGCTTTAATTCTTGCGTGAGTTGAATTTGATAGGCTTTCAAACCCAAATCGACATGTAAAATTTTCCTTGTGGTTGAGTAACACTTGCCCAATCGCTGAGAACGGCGACGAGTAGACATTTCACGATCGCCATTAACACTGGTCGCTACGGCTGTAATATTTTCTTCGGTACGCGCTCTACGCATGCAAGTCGGTAGTTTTATGTCCAACAAAGTAAATTTAGTGTAAAATTTGGAGATAATAGCACGAATTGTTGATTCAGCAGGTCGATAATGACGACCATAAAATGGTCGTATCAAACGATGCACATTTGTCACAGAGCACGAATTTTGATAATAAATTTCAGCGATTTGCAATCGTTGCTCGTTTGTTAGTCTTTCCATGATGAAATGGCAGAGTATACTGTACACTTTTCACTTTGACAGATGACGTTTGGACGCCATTACCAACCAGTGCTGCCAACTTGAAGAACTTAAATCTTTAAAAATCACCCTATATAATACTAACTGAGTAGCTCTCAATAGGTAGCGACTACGCTAGCTTATTGATAACACATGGGAGTTTCAACTAAAAATTCGTTAAACTCTTGGATAATTAGGATGAATAACGTGATATGGCGTGGGCAATGTTTTTATGGAAAGCAAACTGGTTTATAAAATGTGATTTACCCTTTGCCCACATATCTTACATGCTTTTGGAGAAAAAATACACTTTTAACAGAAATCTATCTATAGCTTCTAAGGATTTTTATTGCAATAAACTAAGCTGTAAATGCGTGTTTCACAAATCTTATTAAGAAATTTCGCTACTATAACTCAATTCATCTCAATATTTTTATTTTATAGTTTCATTTTATTTTTTTATTTTATTTGTAGTAAATGTTTACATGAAGTTGTTGAGAGGCATAAATGCGGTAAGAAGGATATGTAGCATCATACAGCATTATTTAAGTTTAACGGCTGTATCAAAAAACGACATGTCAAAAAATTCTCTTGCCAATATCACAAATATTGCAGCTACGGATTTAATGTATATGTACGGTTTTTTTTCAATCTTGCAATAAAACAACTAAAACAATGTCGAGAACAAGGTTTGATAGCATATGCAACTTAAATAATAAAATTTATTACTTGTCTCTGGTCAGTATTTCACTTTGACATGAAATGTCCCGAAATAAAGCTGTCCTGCTGTGGGAAGAGTGGTGACTGCGACGTTGTATCATCATTGCAACCGAAGCATGCAATGGCGGCAGTAATGCTGACATGTCATTGATTGTTTTTGTATCCCCACAGCGATTGACTTATGTAAATTTAATATTTTCATCTTGCGCCAGGAAAGGCCGCAGCTTCAATCGCATTGATATGCATACTATTTGTCGGAAAAATTGAACTATGTTTCATATTCTATACGGTTATGGCATATGGCGGTTTTGCATTTCTAATTATCAGGAATATTACTCTTTTGAAAGCTCAAAATTAGTAATCTGACGTGAAGGAAAGCAAAGATAACTTTATGGTAGATTTTGGCTTTCGCATTACACCAATTTTGCCACATATGGTCTCTACGGTCCGTAAAGTGATAGGAGTCGTCTATATTACTTTTAAGCAACAAATAAACTATACAAAAACAATAAAAAATACATTAAGTTGATTTGCTAGTGGCTGATGTGGTCCATAATAGTACACTGATTTAACATTTGCTGCGCATTTTGTAGAAGACAATGTATTAACTCATCATCAAATGACTGAGCGTGCCAAAAACCCTCTCTTCTCACTTATAGCGTTTTACAAAGAAACTGGTTATACCTTCACTCGAAGGAATATGGAATATGGACTTATCATTATCTTTAATGTATCAGCGCCACATAAACCATGATAAACACTGATGTCGGCATGGTCAAGGATGTCAGTATACAGCGATTACGTGGCTGATTAATATTGTGCTGATGGAACCGATAAAGATCTTGACGACTGGCATAGAAGATGGCCTTAGAAGAAAAAGGATTTTGAAAAAAAAAACAAATCAGCCACATGACAAAACTGAATGGAGATTATTTATTGATGGCTCTAAGTACAGTTTAAAAGCTCTTCGTTTGCTTAATGGGAATGAAAAATCATCCATACCAATTGCTCATGCCGTTAATGCGAAGGATAATTACAAATCAATGACTGAAATTTTTACATTATTCGAATATAACGATCATAAATGAAAGATCTGTGGTGACCTTAAGGTACAGACCATCGTAAATAACCGTAAATTAATCAGTTTTAGGTCATTGGTTTGCTGACTGATATGCAAAATATTGTTGTCTATGGATAGTCGCGCTACATGTCATCATTACGTCAGAACAGAGTGGACAAAAAGAACTAAGTATTCACCAGGAAAACAAAACATTACAAATAAACCATTAATTTTGATCCAGATGACGTTCTTTTTACGCCGATGCACATAAAATTGGCCCGTTTTAAGAATATTTTCAAGGCTCTGAACATAGATGGTGCAGCATTTAAATATTTGTTGGCGGTTTTTCCTAAAATTTCATATGCTAAAATCAAAGAAGGCATATTTGTTGGCCCTCAGATCAGGAAGCTACTGAATGATGACAATATTTCATAATGTTTATTGGAGAAAGAATATGCAGCCTGGAAATCTTTCAAGAGCATCGTGAACAGTTTTTTTGGAAACAATAAAAGTGAAAACTACGGACAAATTGTTGCCCAATTACAAGAAAATTATTACGAATTAGGTGCATAAATGTCACTCAAAATGCATTTTCTTCATTTGCATTTAGAATTTTTTCCACAAACCCTAGGTGCGGTGAGCGACGAACAAAGGGACCAGGACTTAATAAGAGTTTAAAGAAATTATCACGGATTTTGGGACAAAAGCATGCTGGGAGACTATTGCTGGACTCCAATACTTGAAACCGATCCAATCAAAATTCATTAATGGAAATGCAAAATATTTTAATGGAAGTGCAATATTAGTGTGTTGATTGAATTGATCGACACAACTTTATTAAAAACGAGATTCATGCAAAAAATTGATTGAGCCATATTTCACACAAAACCCGAAATTTTGCGTAATTACCAAATTGTCTAATTTTTTTCAAAAGCTCAGCCATCGATGTAAAGGTTGTCCCAACAAGAACGCAAGATTTAAATGACTGATGCAGCAATTGAATTGTTTCTCTGGCTGTATGACATGTGGCGCCGTCTTGTTGAAACCACATGCTCTCCACATTTGTTTCTTCAATTCTAGGCACGAAAAAACTAGTTATCATTTTACGATACCAAACACCATTGACTGTTTGCGCTTGACATGCCTCATTTTCATAAAAAAAAGTTTCAATGATTTCTCCAGCCCAAAATCCACACCACACGGTGACACGTTGAAGATGCATTTGTTTCTCGTGAATCACTGGATGATTTTCCTCACCCCAAATGCGACAATTCTGTCTATTGACAAAGCCATCAAGACGGAAATGGGCCTCGTCACTGAAGATGATTTTATCGGCAAAATCAGCATTTTCATGTTGTCTCTCCAATACCCAATTAACGAACTCTCTTTGCAGTCCATGGTCAGCTGGTTTCAGTTCATGAGTCAATTGAACTTTGTATGCATGAAGATGCAAATCTTTCGTCAAATTCGCTGCGTAGTGGACTTGGAGACACTAATTTGCTGAGCTCGGTGTCGAATTGAGGTGGATGGAGTTTGAGCGACATCATCACGTACAGTTGCGACATTTTCGGTCGATCGACCTGGTCGAAGGCGAGTTGTTGTCTTTACATCACTAACAGACCCAGTTTTGGCAAATTTATACATTAATCTCTTTACAGTTGACTCTTTTGGAGCATTACTGTGACCCCAAACTGTAGCCGCAAAACTTTCACCATATTGGTAAAACAATTTCACAATGAGAATGCATTGTTCATTCATGTAGCTCTCCATTTTTACTAACCTCGAACCTTCTACTAGCAAACAATAACAATTGTTCAAATGTCATACAATGACACTTCGAATGGTGCCAAATTTTAAATTTTGCGCTCTCGTTGGGACACCCTTTACAAGTACTTCGCAAATTGTAATAACCAATAAAATAAATTAAACGGTTAAGCATTGCCGTTTGACTGACATAATCGTCATATTTTTCAACCGCATTACCTTTTCTACACGCCTGTCGACCATTAATTTTGCAAACGTATGAAAAAACCAAAACGTTTACCAGGCATTTCATGGGCTCTGAAAACTGTCGTGCCTGCTATTGAGTGACACTTTAACAGGGCATTGAGAAAATGAGCCTTTTAGACTTAAATCATAAAGTCATCTTAAAGGACTGGAGTAAGAGAGAAATAATTCTAGGTTTCGGATTATGTTACTATGTATCGTTTTGGAGTTTTCTCCGTTGTCCCCTTTATTCGATTCTATGGTAACTGCTGAATGTGTATGCTCGTTAGTCCGCCTGTCTGCTTGTTTTGGCAGAATGCGTGGTTTAGTTTACTATACAATATGAATGAATGTTTCAGTGTTGCTATGTTTCTTTTGCCGGCAAGTTTTGTTAGCTTTCGCATCACTTACCGCTCGGAAATGGGATCATCAGCCTGCTATTTCCGTTTATGCTTGAATGCTCCTCCACTGGGAGTAAGCGGAAGTTTTATAAACTTTGAAGTTGCACATAAAAAGGTCTTTGTCGCAGAATGATTGAATTTTGTATTAGACACATAAAATGAAAATGCCATTAGGGAGTCAAATAGATTTTTACTTAAATTCTGTTCCCTCGAGGTAACAGTTAGTAGTTAGTCTACAGCGTACAGTTCAACTAATTGCAGAGACTGTCACCGAAACGTAATTAAATTCAAAAATAGTTTTGATTTGTTTCAGTTGCTGGAATCTAAAACAAAAATATTCCAACATTCAAATCGAAAATCATTGGATTTTGTTTCTGTTTCATACAAATAAAAAGAAATTACAAACAAATTTGTTTTTGTTTGGTTGCTCTTTTTTTTGGTATCTCATACCCGTTTTGCCATACAAATGCTATTCGGTATACGCTAACGGGAATAATTTTGCCCGCTAAGCTGAACAGGGATAAGTAGTTGTATAAAAAGTAGTAGAAATGTAAACAAAAAAGTGAAGGAAGAAGGAGAACGTCAAATATCGTAAATACAAATTGATAATTTTTTTTTGCAAACATCAGTTGATCAGTGAATTTTAGTTTTCTGTGTTATTGCACACACAATGCGTTCCAATTCAATTTTAATTTTAATTTAAATTACGTTTATTTTATAAATGGATTATAAAGTGATTACGAATAAGAACAAAACAAACTGGATAACCATTTCATAAATAGCAAAGCTGCCAAGTTCATTTTGCTAAGCGCCGATGCCTTTTTTTTGGTATCCTATACCGATATCTTATGTAGGATACCAAAACAACGCAACCGATATTGATTCCGATTCAATTTATGAAAGCTTTTCTTTGCGTTATATTTGAAATTTTTCAATTAAAAACAACAAACATTTTTGAGTAGCTGTGAGCCTGGTGTCATAAATTCACAATATAAATTATTTGTATTATTATTGTTATTATTATTGTTATTATAGTTATTATTCATTATTTTTATCCTTCTCCAGGCATTTTTCTCTGCCAAGAACTACATTTGTTTTTAATTCTGTTTCAGACTAAAAAGAACAAAACCGCATACGTCGCTCTGTAAAGTGACTGTTCACCATTTGTAAAAAAACAGAAAAAGTTAAATTTTTTCAGAGATAGAGATATCCTTGCATAGGTAATGTATTTGATATTGAATGAAATTGTCGCTTGTTAGGGTAATGTAGGGACTTGTCATCAGCCGTGTCAAAAAGTACCTGGCCATAAACGATACATTAACTTAACTAACAGAAAACTACTCACACAGTTTTATGATTGTTCAGTGTTGATTAAGCTCGTATCAAAGATTGACGCCAGCAAAGAGAAAATACGCTATATTTTACAGTTTTTCTTGGATGAAAGTGAAAGCGCAAATCTGGCTACACGCAATTTTTGGTTTCGGCGGCTGTGTTCCGGCAATTTTGATATACTCGTAAAAGATGCACCATATTCTGAGAGACCAATTGTCGAAAATGTACATAAAGTAATCGAAATCATCAAGTTCGATCGTCTCGAAAGAACTGCTCCAATTGCCCTAGAGCTAAACATTGAACAAAAATCTGTTTGGAATCACTTTAATAAGGTTGGAGACAAAAACAAGCTCCATCTATAGATACAAGTTGACGAAAAAACTTCGTGGACCGAATTACTAGATGTGAATTGCAGCTGAATCATGGCAAAATCAACTAATTTCTGAAGTGAGTGGTGACTGGTGACTTAGCTAGGAAGTTATTATGCAACCACCTTGTAATCCAAACCCAGCACCAAGTAATTACTACTTGCTCCCGTCTAGGGCGAAAAATTCGCCTAGAAAGAGGCTTTTGAAAATGTATTGTCTAGGTTTCTTATCAATTGGGTCGAGAGTTTCAATGAGAGAGAGACAGTGAAATTGCTTTCATATGTCAATAAGTTATCGAACTGAAAGTGAGTGATCACCATCAATAAAAATTTTTAAATGCATTTATTTAATAAAAGTGCTTATGTATAAACAAAACTAAATTACATTTTATATTTCCCATTTATTCTATTTTATGGTTATATACTTAAATAATCAAAAAAATATTAAACATTTCTCAATACTACAATAAAAACAAAATGTAAACTGGTTTTGAGCTCCAAAACGTTAGTGCTTATTTATGTTATTTTGCATTTTTACGCAAATAACGGTAATTGAATAAAACAATAATTTTATTAAAAATAATACAAAACAATATTAATATGTTTTAAAGTCAGTTTGAAATAATTTTTTAATGGAAAACAACTATTCTTGGAAAATTTATTTAAAATGCCCTCCTCACGTAAAGAGACTTCAGAATCGGAACGAAATACTATCATTAGTTTGCGTGATTCAAAATATTCCATCCGAAAAATAGAAGAAATTATAAATAGACTCTATTCCAGCGTAAAAAAAAAAAAAATTATAGACAATTATAGTAACACCAAAACACTTGCAAATGACCCCACACCCGGCCGCCCAAAAGTACTTACGGAACATGAAAAACGATACATTGTTCGGGAAATAAAGAAAAACCCCAAAGTTTCCAGCTACAAAATTAACAAAAAACTTAAACATAACTATGGAGAAACATGTATGTGTCAATACCGTCCGGATGGTGCCGGTTACCATGGTCGTGTGGCTAGAAAGAAACCGTACCTCAGCAAGGTCAATTAGAAAAAACGTCGAACATCGAAATAAGCCTATGGAGTTGTGGAATCGACTTATTTTTACGGATGAAAGTAGTGCACTGTTTGGAGAAAACCCAATGAACAATTAAAAAATGTTAACCTATGTCCAACTTTTAAACACGGGGGTGGCTCAGTGCTAGTGTAGGGGTGTATGAGTGCTGGAGGTGTTGACATAGACATTTTAAAAAGCCATCTCAAGCCAAGTGTACAAAAAATGGGTCTACCAGCTTATTACATTTTCACCCAGGACAACAACCCAAAACATACGGCAGCCAATACTAAGTTGTAGCTCCTCTATAATACTTTGAAATGAATGGAAACATCTCCCCAGTCTCCTGACATAAACCCCATAGAAAATCTATGGGATCATTTGGAGAGATAAATCCGATCTAATCAATTCTCTACAAGACGAATGGTATAAAATTTCAGCAGAGGTGACTCAAAATTTGGTTAATTCTATTCCACGAAGACTAGAAGACATAATAAAGAAAAAAATTTCTCAAACTAAATATTAATGTAAACTACTACGTGTGTTCTTTATGATTTTCGTAAGACTAATTACAAAAGAGCACTTTTTGGAGTACAATATTAGACTTAATTTTTTTTTTAAATGAAATATTTAAGATATGGAAAATCGCTTTATTTTTTTTATAAATTATCATAAAATATATGAAATAAGAAATTAAAAATAATAATTGTTTTTAAAAAAATGTATATTTTTGTTAAATAAATGAGTTTAAAAGTTTAAGTCGAAATATACGAGTCAAATGTATTTACCAGATATCTTAAAAGAAGAGTATAGTTTAAAAATGAATTGCGAGCTGTATGAGTTTGGTACTTATATTATGCCACAAGCACATTAAGGACCAAGTGTGGCCACAATAAGTATATTTCAAGAAACTCCACGTTCCGTTGATCCGCAAGGCCACCTGATACTGGGTGATCTCTGTAAAAACTATATGATTTGACATATTTTTTAGTAATATATATACAACAGCACCGGCTCAGGTTTAATAATTAATTTCAACGCACATTCAGGAGGACTAAACGACGAAACAATTAAACTATACCATTAATTTCATGACTTAAACTTTAGGTTTTTATTCCGCTTTTTTTGATTTTCCTTACTATTTTTCTCCAAAGGTATGAATTTTGGAAATTTTTTGTTCTGAAAATCCAGTCCTATCTATGAATGATCCAATGAAGATAACTATCATACGTACATTTTTATCCTTAGGCTTTTATTCTACTTACTGTCTTTCAAGCAAACATTCTTCATGACTTCTTAAGGCGATTGAGTGATGTCTACCTGGATGGTGTGATGTGAGACATGACTCCCGCAAATCTTCATTAAACTTTTTAGAAATTTGATAGATTGGGGATTCTATATAGATCTAGTACCTTCCGAAGTAATTTTTAAAATTTCGATTTGTTTCCTGTAATCTTTCCTACGTGTACCACATTATCTTAATTTTTCTATCCATGTTTTGTTTTATAATGCTTAACAGAATTTGAAAAATCTGAAACTGATGAAGTGTGGCCCTTCTGGTACCTTCCGTACAACTTATCGATTTCATCCATACGTTCATACGTTTATATGTCGCAACGGGTATAGTTGTAGTTAAACTAATGTTGGTCCAATTTGATTCGCTCTGAGAATATGCTAAAGAAGCATCTTAGAATGCCACACCCTTCTGGCACATCTCTTACGACTCTTGAACGATTTCCGAAATTAAATCCTACCTCTGTAATTTATAAATAACAGACAATTGTTGCCTAAATTTTCGACAACCGCATTAATTTAAAATTCTGTGGAGAACATCGAAAAAAGCGCACAAAATAAAAACGTCCTTTCCAGTATCTCCCAAATAAATGACAGATTGAACTAACTCTAAATCCGGTAAACATCTACCACTATGTTCTGCAAATGAAAATGGAGAACGTTGGTAACGCCCACATAAATTGGGTGATTCAGTTACACTTATTTTTTTAAATTGGGATTATCAATTTTATTGCGATATTATGCTTAGTAAAAGCTAATAAAGCAAAAATCTACAATACAACCGCTCCCTTTCTAATATCTTCTGTACAAATTAAATAATGTTACTGTTAAATTTCCACACTCATAACTTTTATTCACTTGAACTAAATTCAAGATAATTTAACATGTATCGGGAATTTATAAAACTTAGTCCTGCTGCATTGCCCCACCCCTTGTGGTTCATAAATGTCATTTGGTGGATTCACTAAAAATCAGTGGTTCCTTCATAATGTGTCAATGGAAGACTCCAGTAAATTATAGAATTGCTTACTTAATTGTGCGATAATTCGGATAATTGTGCCACAGCCCTTCGGGCCCCCGAATATCTGGGCACTAACGCAGAGGAACATTGGGAGAAGGCATACCTAAACCAATCTGTCTTTTTGAAATTTCTTTATTGATTTTGACTTTATTATCCTATTTTTACCACCGAAAGTATATTTCGATTACAAAGCACTCTGATATATTAAAGTATAGCTTTAGTTAAATTATTTCTAAATCAACCCTTTTCTCTCGGCTCTCTTTCTTTTATGAAAGAACGCATTTTGAAAAAAACTCATTTTGAAAAATTTTTTTTTGTTACCCGCCTACTAATTGGCATGCTCATCCACATAACGCGTACTCATGTTGAGCTTCAGACATTTGTTTTAGGATATGGTGCCACTCATGCTCCTTTGCATCCCTTAGTTCCAACATTTTGGCTTCAGTCCTCTGTTCTAGGCAATAGTGTCACTTTTGTCTCCTTCCTTTTCCATTTTAGACCCTCAAATAATGAATTTGACAAAATCTGTTCATATTGTTGTTTCAACAATAACGGATATGTGCGCTTAATTTCCACATAAATTTTGTTCTATGATATGATGCATTCATCTCACCATTCTGTCACGTTTTATCCATTAATGCACAAATTTGTATAAATCCTTTCTCACTCCTTGTCCACGCTAGTTGGTGAGTGGTACACACCTAATTTCAAAGTACAGCATTCAGTCAGTTTATCTCATTTATGGCCCGTTTTGTCATGGGAAAATGTGAACTACCAAAAATTCCTCCTTAGTACGTGAATAGTTATGGCATGGTGATTAGAACATGAGACTACTTGCATATGATCGTCCTTAAACTGAGCGAGTCTAAAAATAGAATGCACGTAAGCTCACTGAATGCGTGAAGTTGTCTCACATCTCATGCATGGAATACAAGATAATTTGTTCTTTTATTTTATGTTGTTGGTGCCTGTTCGCCTCGTGTTGGAGACCGTTCGTCCAAATTTCATAATCATATCATTGTCTGCTTGTGTGAGGCGATTAGCGCAGGATCAGGATCAGTTAGTCATCCAATTATCTCGTAACAACTCTCCGTATATACCGCCACAAAAATTTCAGTCAGATGAACTGACTTACATATATATTCATCAAAAGTCCTTTTGCCTTAATGAAAAAGAGTGAGGTGAGCTCGAACAGCAGGGTACATCACAGGATTCTTACAAAAAGTCCGCGCAGTTAAAAATCAATAAGGGAGGTAATATTATAACCTTGTAAAAATTATATGGATCACTGATGCTGCTAAATTGATACGGTAATGCAATCCATATCCATTTGCAGAAATGCCCTGATGCGTGCTGCGATACACAGTATTTAATGCAATTGAGTGAAACATTTGGATCCAGGAAGGATCGATTTTTCTTTAGCTTTACTAAGTATTTGCAGATTACGAATTAGAGATTACAATGAATAAATAAATTTTTGAAAATTCTGTCAATTTGTGTGGGAGGTTGTGGTACTATAGCGATGCCCCCAATTTTCGTTCTCAGGACTTAGATCACCAAATGCTTGATGTGTGTCAAATTTAAATTCAGTACAACTACTTGACAAATGTTAAGCTGAGAACATTAGGGTTAAATCGGTAATTTGTATGGGAGGTACCAGAAGAGGCGTGGTTTCTTAAAAGATTTTTTCAAATGTTACAAGCATTATAAATTGTAACAGATTACAAATTATAGGGCGGGGATTGCACATCGGAAAAGGGTTTTGGCGGCGAGCCCCATTTTTATTATCAGATTTTACATTAACAAAAACTTAACGTGAACTACATATAACAGAATTCAGCGAAACCAAATAAAATATATGAACCTTAAACTTTTCACGTTAAATCGATTATTTGTATGGCTAATTGGTCGATTTTCTCAGATTTTGTCAAGGAGCATAAAAAATAGAATGGATAAAAATTAAGCTGCTGCAATACACGAGTTAGATGTTACAGAAAGTAATTTTAACTTTGGAAAACCGGTGAATTTGTATGGAAGATATTTACAATCCTCGACTACTATCAGTCAACAGGACTATCAGTCAATAACATTATGTTGTGCAAAATAAAGATTTGAAACAGTTATCGTGTCTATCAGCCAACCAGACAAACGGACATCGCCTAATCGACTTAAAAGATCTTCAAACACATTTGATCAAAATATACTTAGTACATTAAAGACTATCTTCTGGATGCCACGTTCGCTTCCATATCAAATGATTCATACCTCCATTCCTTCAGGTGAAGGTACAATGAATGTCGCAGGATCTTTGAGGAAGCCGCCTCTTGGCTCCCCAGGCACCATGGCCACCGAAAGGTGAATAACGTAATCGATATACGACATCTTAAAGCAAAATCAGGTCTGTTTGTATATAATTTCAATTTTACGTAAAAATACATATGTATGAAGTTATACTCTGATATGCCGTAGTCAATTTTTTATATTTCTTAGTACACAGCTGAAGTTTCCTTCCATACACGTGCATGTATATGATTCAATTTGTCTTGTGTATGTCCGTATACGAGTATATACGTATTTATTCTATTTTCTTGATACGGTTCGTTTCCATTCTTTCCTCGCATTTAATGTGAAACTGATGCTATATGATGTCAATACCAAATCTCGTCTATTACAGGAACTCAAACACAGCCACAGTCGTTCCTATATGAACGACGACATGCCTAAGGTACATAAACAGCCTATCAACAATGTATTTTTATGTTTATCCTTACAGACATATAGTTCATATCTCTGGAAATGAGTGTGTTTGTATCTAGAAGGCTGCCCAATTCCTTTTCGTCCTTACTTGCCTCTCTTGCCTTCATTTCGTCAAATGTAACGAAAGGAATGTTCGTGATGTTGTGATTGTTGACTTTTGATTTGTATTTCAAATTTTTCCTGTCACGGTTAGTTAGTACAAATCAAGGACTTGTCTCTTTTTCTCTTTGCACAATGCATTGTGATTATAGAAAGTTACCGCAACGAATGTTTCTATCGATAAAATTTAAACAGGCAGTTTTCTATAAATTTTTTATGAGTTTTTTTTTATGGTTGAATAATGTGGGTATTCGGAGTATTCCTTGGGTGGCAGCGTGGCATTTTATTAAATACAATTTTGTTTTGAAATCAATTGATCGAATTTCATAGCAAATACTTGTGTTTCAGTATAACTTATTTTTATAAAACAAAATTTTGATTTACAGAACTGTATATTGTATATTGTTCAAAACCAACTACATTACAGATTATTTTTGATTAAAATTGAGTTTCATTTTTTTTCTCTAACTGGTTAGAGACGTAACAAGTTAGAGAAGTCTTTCAACAAGGCCCAAATTATTGATGAAGTGATGTACTTGTAATTGACCAAATTTGTTCTATATTCTTCTGAACTAAAATGTGTAACAAAAATCTAATCTAATTGAAATTTAGCAGTGAGCAACGAAGGCGTCTTTATTATACCCGAAGTAATGAAGGTATATATTATTTAATGACAGTAAAAACATAACAATCGGAAAGAAGAGCATCAAATATCAAATGAGTTTCACGACTTTTTAAAACGCTTGAGCCATATCTGTCTGCCCGGCTGGACTGAAATTTCTTATAGCTTGGCATACCCTAATATTTTGCCAAATCGCAGCCGGGGATTGCAAATAGGTTATATCGACCCACTCCTCTCTTAAAAATTGATATATTTTGCGAAATTCAAATTTTCCCCTCTAACTTCTTATGTGTACCTATATAATGTAGCAACTTAATGCAGCATTTTTCGAATTTATTCAAATTTGGCACGCATTCAGCATTTGATTAACTTAATTCTGAAAATAGGCAGTGTCGTCATCTTCTTTCAGGTACTTCTTATACAAATGACCGATCATTTCGTAGGGGAGCTACAAGATTGGCAGCGCCCTCCATTTTCGTTTTAAGAACTTAGTTCGTCAACCGCTGAATATGTGTCCAATCTTACTGAATTTGGTAAAAGTGTTTGGAAGCTATGTAACTAAGAATACATGTTATAAATCAGTCATTCGTATAAAAGGAAGAGTTTGGTTACTTGGCCGATCTTCTTCAAGCTCTACAACGAATTAGAAGCCGATATAATGAGAAAAACTTTAGCCTACTACTTACTGCATTTTGTTTACAACATTTGGGGGAAACATTGAATTTCGGAAAATCGGACAACTTGCATGGGAAGTAGCAGAAGTGGTCTGACAATTCATTCTGCTTCGCAACCCAGATTTAATGCACCTAAATGAAAGACTTGAACCTAATAATACCTGAATTTAATGAAATATTTGATAGGAGGAACTAGAAGAATCGTGATTAATAGATTCAATTCTTATCCATCCAGAAAATAGGCTTATTAGCTTGAGAGGTACCTGAATTAGTAAGTTCATGTAGTCCATTTGTAATTCGCGGCTACGGTCTGAGAAAAACTTAGGCCAATGCAAGTTTTAAAAATTTCCATAAAGATATGTGGCTATGCACCCAACAGCCAATCAGACAGATTGGTATCGCCCAATCGAATTAATAATTGTGAAACACTCTTAATCAAAGACTTCTTCTGGGTGTTATATATTTGACTTGGCATATGAGGCATACTTTCATTTCTTGGTTGACGGTATAAAAATGAAAAGAACTCTAGCAAAATTTATAGAAAATTGTGCTAAAGACATTTGGCGTCACTTTTCAAAAAACAACACTTCGACCAAGGAAAATATGATCAAGAGAAATAAAATATGCTGAACTTGTTGTTACTTTATGCAATTTTGGGGATGGATTTCTAACCAAATTAACAGCACTAGTTACGACCCTTGTAGTAGAAAAGAATTTGCTATAGGTTGATGACGATTAGATTTCTTTGCATATTACAAACATACATATATAAGTTTAATTCTTCTTAAAATAAGACCATTTGAGGTATATTTAAATTTCGCATGTTCCATCATCTAACTGGCACCTTTTGCTTTGTTTTATATGATCGTGTTATAAATATTGTTATTTATAATAGATGTTAAAAAAAAGGATTTTATTGAGCGAAACTAGAAGAACATTTAACGTCATCGGCAGTCTTTAGTAAAAGCTCTTCCACGAAATATTGTGACTCAGTGAAGATGAATATAAAACTACTATAATGTATGTTCAGTAGGTCGGCCATTAGCTGTAAGTAAATTTTCAAATGTTAGATTTTGCTGCTCCCAACCTCTGATCCTATTTTAATGAACAAAAAAACGTTCTGTACAAAATTTCAGCTTAATCGGTTAACTTTATGGCGACCCTCAAATGGTTTAAAGTTGTAACATAGTAACACTATGATAAATTCCTATAAAAATGCGGTATAATCCTTCCTATATCGCTCGATTTTATTTTTTTGTTTTTCTTGGAAATTGTTTAAAACATTCATTTAAAAATTCATTAAAAAATAAAATTCATTTAAAAAATTCCAGATATAACTTGAAAAACTAAAAAAATTGCTTTTATATAATAACGTACTCGTATATCGCTTCTGTGTATAGAAGTAATTTATTTTTATTTACAACGATAATTTCCATAAATGAAAACATTATAGGATTGAAAGAACAATGAATGTTATTTTTGTTTTTTTTTTTAGAGAAGAATTTCTTTCTTACAAAGAAAGAATTTGATAGCAGTTGGGTATTTTTTAGAATCTCTGGCAACGGTTTGTATAACAAATTGTTTTTCAGCTTCATCTTTTGTGAGAATATTATTATAATTCTGAATGAGTTTGACACCTCTTTCTGTAACGTCATTCACAGTAACTGTCGTTTCGAGTTCTTCAATTGCACTTTTATAACCAAGATCATCCTTCCATCTTAAAGGGTCTTTATCGAGGATATCGGTGCTGAGAGAAAATCTCTTTAAGAAATTTTTCAAACTAGGAGTTACAAACGACGACAACTCAATGTTTGTAAAGGAAGAAAAATATTTTTGGTGCAGAATGTACCTTTTTAGTTGATTCTTATCTTCTTCCTTTTCTTCGCTTTTATCTGCTTCCAGCATAATTTGAGCCACACGTGCCTTAACCCATGGTGGAACATTGTCATCAAAGAAGGATAGAACCACAGTTTCAGTTTTGCAGTAACCTTACTAATTTCTGGATCAATATCCTAATAATTTATCAGATGTTGCATGAAGGGTAAATCATGATAAGGTGCTTTAGTTGCTTCTGAGGACAGAAACCAGGCTCGAACGTACACTCGAGCAAGAAAATTTGATATTCTTCTTAAAAGGTTCTTCTCCCAATGAGAGAGTTAAATTGATCTTGAAATAGATATATTTTAAATGCATAAATTGCTTTTGCCATGATTTGCCATCTAGCATGACTTACAGTTCTTAGTATACGAAACGATTCCCCCCTGTTCGGAATGCCCCCAAGAAAGATCATCGTTAACTCAAACAGTTCTCGGTGATCATCTCGCTGTTGTTTTTGTGTAGACTGCTATCAGTTATGTAAACATTCTTGTTGATTTTCGCCCAATTGTATCTAAATCTTTTAAAAAGCGTCGTGTCGGGACCAGAAGTTGCATCCATCAGCGAGTCGAAACAGCTTCTCCAAACTAGCTCAAAAATGTGGTGACGGCAGGGAAGGTAGAAAGTGCCTGAATTTTGTCGTTTATACCCCACTTCTCCTGAAGATTTAGGGATTTCAGGGACTTCCAATAATTGTTGTTTGCTTCGAAAAGTTACTAGTATTGCCAGTCTATCAACTTTTTCTATATCCGTGAGTATGGTAAAATGAACTTGTGTTTCTATGTTCTGCACTTTCATTATACCATTTTCTTAAAAACATTGAAGAAACATCCCTACGGTATTGTAAATAGGTTTTTTTATAATTATGGAATATTTGTGTTATTAATATTAATTTAATTTTAATATTAATTAATTTCAATTTTATCGAAATGAGTTACCATCCCTAAAAATCTTCATTATGTCACCCTGTGTAATAATAAAATATTTTAGTACAAAATAATTTTTTGAAACTGAAACTGTTAACTATGTTGAGAAATGGTGTAGAAATAGATTAAAGGTGTTGTAATTCCTAATTTTTCTAAATTTTTTTTAAAAAAAATCGGACGAGGCGCTCTCGAATTATGGCAAACAAAAGTTGTGGGTCTTTGAAAACATGAAATTTTGAAAATTTTAAAACTTCATTGCCGATGTGGGTCGCCTTGCCATTACCCAATTGAGCTTAAATTTTGCACATATCGCTGTTTTGTTGATTGGAACAAGATAGGATGTTAGGAGCCAAACTTTTGGAAGGTTGAAGAATGGGCCGCCTAAATGTTCAGTGATATCTGCAATGTATTCATGAAACGTTATATATAAAAAGTTGATACACTTTTTAGTAAATAAAGAGATCAATAATATTTACCTTTAACAAATTAGAATGACATTTGTTGCACAACGAATTCATTTTAGGTCAGCTTCTTTCTTTATTCTTAAAAAAAGGACAGAAAGAATTTGTATACCTGCATCAGAAGTAATGAAGATGAGAAATATAACAATCAAACAAAAGCGATTAAACTACTAAACTACTACATCCCACTCAATTTGCCTGATTTTTCTACATTCTTAACCTGTTTTCATTTATAATGATGAGTCAAACCTGCAACAATCTATGGGTCAGTAAAATTGGATAATATTTAGAACTTCTTTTAATAGTTTTTAAAAGTAAAAACAGACCGCATTGTTATACATATCTCTTTTAGTATCTCACCGTACCTAAATTGTATCCCAGTAACTCCTATGCTTTTGTCTACGCTTTTGCCGGATAACTCTTTGTAAAGTTTGAGAGGCGACAGGTTACCCATGCTTCTACTGATGTCTCCCATACAAATTAAGAAATTTTCCGAAATTCAGCAGATTACATTTTTATTTACAAAGTTTTGGGAAAAATCGATCAAGTAAACTTGCCTCTTTTGTTACTTCCCATGTATGGTTAAGCCATATGTTCTTAACCTTCATATCCTTCAGCCAACTGTACTAAATTTAACCAATTTTGGCAGAAACCATGCATTTAATTAACTTAGTTTTGAGACTGAAAAAGGGCTACAGTACCCATTCGAATAGCTCCGACACAAATTGACAGCTTTGTTGAAATTTAATATTTCCCCTGTAAATCGTAATGCGTAGACTGCAGCAATTTACATATTTGTCACGATGTAATGGTTGATACAAATTACGTAATTTAACCCATATTCCTGGAATCATCACCTCGTTAAATTTCACTGATGCTGCTTAATCACAAGATATAGACTGTCACAATATTTTGGCTCGACTTTTTAATTTGTTTTACATTATTATTGAGTCATTGTATTTACTACTATTTTTAGTTCGATAAATCGCTAATAAAAGGATGTTTTAAATTAATTAGTTCGTTAATAATTTCACCCCTGACTACGGGTAAATTTACGTTATTATTGTGTGGAAGTTTTTTTTCATAATTTATTTTAACTTTTTGTGTCGTTACCAGCCTCTATGTTTACACAACACAAACTTTGTCCCTCTTACAACATTGTGGCTTATCGACAGGCAGTAGTCGTCAGACAGTTGGGTGCAGACTTCATATCTGCGACGGGTGTCAGTGGGTTGTATAGAACCACATAAAGAGTAACTATAGTATACAATCAATCACCTCAGTAAGTCCTTTATATTTCATAAGAATCATATCAAAAAATTTTGAAAGGATTGTCAATAATTAAAAAAAATCTGACGCATATTTTCTATGGTTATTGTACCTTCAATTAAAATAAAACATATTTGTTCTTCTTCTTAATTTGCAATTTAATATTTGTCAATTTTAAAAATGTCATCAATTATTTTTCCTTCCAATGAGGGTAACAAGCCAATCCAATTGTATTCGTATCATTTATTTTTCTGGTCAATTGATTGAAAAACAATACTTTGTGCCTCATGCACAATTTGCAAATAGATAACATTCATTTTATATAGAAAGATGTGTACAAGATTGAATTTTTCTCCCATTCCTCCTTCACATTTTGCGACCAATTACTTTACATCAGCTTGCAAAAAGGGCAAAG
>JAHXMU010000118.1:3805516-3859208 GCA_019455685.1 Philornis downsi | reverse complement strand
CTCACTTATTTATTTTCTTCTTCAAATGTTAGTCAAAAATGCATGATTCTTACACTTATAATTCCTTAGCTTAGCACTGTACAGGGATACAAAATCTCCTACAAGAACTATGACAACAATCAACAACATACTCCAAGAAGTTTCTAACATCGACAACAACAAGAAATAAAGCAGCAAAAGCTCAACATCCTTCGCTATACATGCTATATGAGTTAGTCCACCTTGTGTGTAGGTGTATGTGTCCATGTCCAAAGGAGTGAATGTATGTAGTTTTCATTACTCTAAAACCATTAAATGTCATCATTCATTGTAAGTTGGCGTTACTGCTACTGCTGCTGCTGCTGTGGCTGTTGTTGCTTCATTTTACAAAGAGTTCTCTGAGGTGATCAATATTGTAAAAAGCAAACCAAAACGTCTGCTCGCTCAACATAGAGTGAGTTCTCTATCTGGTGTTCTGTGATGTGTTGCGAAGGTTGTGGCAGCAGTCAGAGTGCCGATAAGTAATAATAATGATGATAGTTAATCACTCGCTTCATTTACTGGGGGAAACTAGTTTGAGCTGCACCATTGATTTCAAACAATAAGCATAGTCTAGCAGAATATCCGTTATCAGAATAACCAGAGATTTGCTGCTACATTGTAGGAAATCACATATGTTTATGTACACAAAATCATCTTGGAAACAATCATGGGCACAGATGGGCCAGAAAATTCATTTGAACAAGTGAAAAGCTATTTATTAGTTTTCAATAAATGTGATTAAAGTATTGAGTAATAAAATCGAATCATAATATTCATTATTTTCTGCATTCCGAAATGTTTTATATGTTGAACCAAAGAAAACGCCTTGACATCTTCCAAAACTGTGTGATAAACTTTATGATAATTGGATTTTGATTATTCGCCGGACGTTCATGGAGCAATGGTTAATCAGACGAATACTTTGAATAGTTGAGTAACCGACAAGTCTAGTAAATGCTTCTTAAACTGTGACGTTCACAATCGTCGTTAAGCTGTATGTCCTGTTGAATGAGCCTGATTGAATGTGAGAAGCTTTCCCATATCTCATTCATGGTTTGGAAAGGAATTTTTGTTTTTCTGAGTAATTAGTACCGTCCCTTAAGATACTTTCCACACAAATTATATTTAATTCTAACATATTTGTATACTTTTAGCCGAAAGATTGAATTTTTAGATACAGAAAAAAAGAAGAGATCATAGCCGATAATGAATATTGCGTGATCACGTGATTGTTTGATTTAACGAGCAACAAGCAAAGATGGATTGTCTTCAGCTAAATCAGCAAACCTGTAGGTACGTCACCCTAAGGAGAAGAAAAATTAATTTATTGTTCATTTGGATAGCTAAGTATGCTAAATATGTGGTGGATGCTAATTGTATACATTTGGTCAAACGATATTTGCAGCAGCGCTACCAGAACATGGTAATGGAAAAAGCAAAAATTGTGGAAGAAAAAAATCTAAAATAAGCTAAACGAAAATTTGGAAAAAAAAATAATTTTTGAAGAAAATTGTTCTATGTACTTCACACAGAGGCACATTGATTGGGTTTTGTAAGTTGACGCCTAAGAAATGAGAATTTTATTCATATTTCTTGTTGTTTAAAATGTATATTTCGAGATATATAATTTGATTCACGAGTTCATAAGCATAATGAAAAGTGTAATCTTGACTATATAGAAGTATCATCTTCATTGTTTTTTCTTCTGGTAGAACCAATTGCTTTAGGATACAATTTTATAGTTTATTAATACTAGAGTATCCAAATCGATTGAACTGTTTTTATGACTAAAAAAATATGATCCTTTCTTTCCGAATATATTTACAAATCCGAAAAATATTTAAATATTTGTGAAGCAAATTTATTTCTAAAGTCATCAAAATAATAAGAATTATGAGCTTATATCGAATATTTTCCACTCATTGTTAAATCACTAAACAAAAGCCTTGCACGAAAAGTACGCCATTGTTAGTTGTTAAATCAGTCAGTCGTCTGAAGTGTTATTTATCGTGTGGTTCTGAAAGTTCCTTCAGTTTTTAAAAGAAATTTATTTACAAATAAAAAGCAAACAATTATTTTAATATATTATAGAATCTCTCCCTTTTTTAATATATTTTTCCTACCTGTCTGGAAGCTTTTTAATTCCTCTCTCACAAAACACGCATGGTTTTTTTTGAAAAAAGCGTTAATTTTAATTTTTCACTTCCCCATCATTATGGAAATTCAAGTCGTTATGGTTGCTCAAAATGCGCACTCTAGGCAGTACGGTGGGGGGTAAGGTAAAGCTTCCCACCCAAGCTCTGACAAATTCTGACGGATCAGCAAGGCAGTGTTAGGCCTCTGTGAGAGAGTGAGATTGCTCACAAATCCGAGGAGTACGGAGTCATGTAAATGGTTGTGATTGATTTTTTAAATATTTCAGTAATTCCCCTAACTGTTGCAAGGGTAATAACAATATTTAAATCTCTCGTTTCCTCGAAAACAATTTCTTTTTGTCGTCCTGATCTGGGAGTGTCCGTTATGGAGAAGTCGCCCGTAGAAAATTTAGAGAAATTTAGAGAAGGTGTGGGAGGAAATTTTTGTTTGCAACAACTCTACGTCATGAGAAATGACGTATGGTGAACTAACGAATTAATCAGACGACCTTTCCGAACAACCCAATGTTTAGTAAAAGATCCGCCATTTACGGATATGGAACGTTTAGCAACCGAAGAATGTTTAAAAATAATAAAAACTTACTACAAAAGTGATTATTTTTCATAAGTGATTATGGTTCATAATCGACCTACTGTGCGAGGAATTGGCGAGATTATAAAGAAATTTGAAGAGACCGGAAGCATTACAGGTGTGGTCACGGATCTTTTTGGATCGCAATTGAAGATTATGAACTGAACGACACGTGACTGTGCAACGAGCCACACAATATGACCGATTTTGCCTTTATTACATGGGAAATTTCCAGAAAGCACAATTTCACGTTCTGACAATGAAAATTGACCAGCAAGATCATGCGATTTGATGTCTTTAAGCCACTTTTGTGGGGCTACGTCAAGGGCCATATTTATGTGGATAATTGGATGCAAATCTTTCGTCAAAATTTGGTGCATAGTGGATTTGGAGACACCAATTTTGCTGAGCTCGGTGTCGAATTTAGGTGGATGGAGTTTGAGCGACATCATCACGTACTGCTGCGACATTTTCGGTCGATCGACCTGGTCGAAGGCGCGTTGTTGTCTTTACATCACTAACAGAACCAGTTTTTGGCAAATTTATCTATTAATATCTTTACAGTTGACTCTTTTGGAGCATTTTGGAGACCCCAAATTTGCAATTTGCGAACTGTAGCCGCAAAACTTTCACCATTTTGGTAAAACAATTTCACAATGAGAATGCGTGTTTCATTCGTGTAGCACTCCATTTTTACTAACTTCGTACCTTCTACTAGCAAACAATAATAATTACTCAAATTTAAATCTCAAATTTAAAAACCAAAAATTAATATAAATAATATATGAAGAGGAGCGCTAAACAAGTTGAAAAAAAGTTAAATTTAGTGGAAAATGAATTAAATTGGTAGCACTCTAAATGCTTTGTGAGGTATGTATATTAAATTAAGCCTAACTTCATTACTTCAACTACGCTCCACAACTACGCTTTTTCTGATAGTTCCCGTATATGTCTACCCCCAAATCTTTCATACAATACCACTAAGTTCAATATAATTTAGTTTAGTTCTGCGTCTACTGTCAATTGAAAGTAGTGGCCTCTCTATAATTTCTAGCCGGAACACTTCAGAAGGTTAAAGTTTGTTTCCTTTTTTGTGCTTTAAGTTAGAATTATTTTTTGGTGAGTACTACAGTTTCTGCGCAGCCCTCACATTTTGCATCAAAAGGGTGTCAGATGAAGGTATAGATAGGGTTTTATGTAAGTCAGGTCCCTTGATTGAAATTTCTGCACTGGTTCAAAAGTATTGTATCGCAATAGAAGGCACAAAAATGTAAGTAGTAACTGCAGTCCAAAAATTAAGGATTTGATGAGAAAAATTGAACTTCGATGGCACACATAACCCCTTTTAGTACCTCCCATACAAATTGACAGATTTATCGAAATTTTATTTCCCCCTCTAAATCCAATCTAGTGCACCGCATCTACTTATATTTTTGTCAAGCGTGTTTTGTTATGCTTGGTGCAATTTAAAAAAAAATATATCGGATAATCACGATCTCTCTGGCAACTCCCAAAAAAAAGTTACATAATTTATTATATTTATTATTGGGTCCATTTTTTTAGTGACCAACCATAAGCAGAAGACCACTAATATAGGCAGCTTTAAATGAAATGACTACCTATAGTTCACCCCGATGTGATAACGAAGCTGTTGAGAAATCTAGCGCTTTACTGATACAGTAAAGGTTTGTCAAACTCAATTTCTATATCATCATAAAGCTATAGGACTCTTTCAGTGATTCCGAAAGCAGAATGCATGTAAACTCTTCGAATGTGGAAATCTACAGCATGCCCCTTTCATAGTATGCAATGAAATTTGTTTTTGGTGTGCTTCAACTGCAACTTTCTATTTAAATAATTCGGACGATCCATTTTTGATTTTACTCCACATTATAGAAATTGCTCTGCGAAAGCAAGTGGGTGTATCAGTAAAGTTTTGGTTCGCAGTACCTGCTACAAGACGCCCACCACTAGTTAATTAGTGAATAACCGATAAGCTGTATCACTGTAGTAACCGTAAAGCTGTATTAACAAATCTATCGCGGAGAGATTATAACCAATGCTTTGTATCCTTAGACACGGAAACAATCTGGTAGAAGTTATACTATCCAGCAAGGTTTTGAGCTAAAGCAATCAAATATCTTTCCTAGGGTAATTTGGCGGGCAGAATTCAAATTTGTAACTGGATTTTCTCTATCACGTCAGGTTTTCGAGAAAAAAAATGTTTTTATTATTAATGTTATTTATTTATAATCTATTTTCCATAACGATTTAAAAAAAAAACATTATTGTTGATTATTCTATGTAAAATATAAGTTAACTGTTAAATTGTTGCTAGCTAGCCTCAATAATGCCCTAGAGGCGCTGAGGCAAATTTATGTTGTAGCTGTTTGCTAGAATATTTTTAAAAATAAAAAAAAATCGTTTTTTACATAAAAAAAAATCATTAGTTTATTCAAAAATCAATGAATTTTCAAAATTGAATGGCGTTATTTGAACGTCGTTTGTATTCTTTTGGTTCGGTTTCACGTATTAGAGTCCAGCAATAGTCTTGCTGCGTGCTTTTGTCCCAAAATCCCTGATAAATTCTTTCAATTTTCATTAAATCTCGGTAAGCACGATCCCCTTGTTCGTCTCTCACCGCACCTAGGTTTTGTGGAAAAAAATTTAAATGCGAATAAAGAAAATGCGTTTTGAGTGACATTCATGCATTTGTTTCGTGAAAATTTTTCAAAATTCAGCGACAATTTGTGTGTTCTTTTCAATCTTACTGTTTTTTCCAACTGCTCTTAAAAGATTTCCAGGCTACATATTCCTTCTCCAATAAACGTTGTGAAAAATTGTCATCATTCAAAAGCATCTTCATTCGAGGGCCAGCATATATGACTTCTTTGATTTTGGCATATGAAATTTTAGGAAAAATCGCTAACAAATGTTTAAATGCTGCACTATCTTTGCCCAAAGTCTTACAAAATTATTAAAAAGGCCCAATTTTATGTGCAGCGGCGGAAGAAGAACGTCATGTAGATCAACTTATGGTTTATTTGAAATGTTTTGTTTTTTCCGGTGAATACTCAGTCCTTTTTGGCCACCATATTCTGACGCAATGATGACATGAAGCGCGACTATCCCATAGATAAAGGAAACAACAATATTTTGTGATACCTCCTTTCATACCAGTCAACAAACCAATGACCTGAAACAGATTAATTCACAGTTATTTACGATAGTTTATACAATTTATACGAGTACAAAGAAATTTAAATCACACACCTTAAGGCCACCACAGATCTTCCAATTATTACCGTTGTAATGGGTGATTTTTTAAGATTAAAGTTTTTCAGGTTGGCAGCACTGGTTGGTAATGGCGGCCAAACTTCATCTGTTGAAATGAAAAGTGTACAGTATACTCTGCCATTTCATCATGGAATAACGAATGATCTACCACAATGTCAAATTTTTGGTGAATGGACCTTAAAAAAGCTCAATGAAAATCCGCTGTTTTATCGAAAATTTATGTTCAGCGATGAAGCTCATTTCTTGCTGAACGGATGCGTGAACAAGCAAAACTGTCGCACCTGGAGTGATGAACAGCCACATGCCATACATGAATTACCGATGCATCCCGAAAAAACGACAGTCTGGTGTGGTTTATGGGCTGGTGGCATCGGGCCATTTTTCTTCAAAGACGACCGCGGTTTTTTTTTTTGCCCCAATTGACTGAGTTGAACTTGGTTGACATGTGGTTTCATCAGGACGGTGCAATATGCCACACTGCTCGTTAAACAATGGATATGTTGAGGGATGAATTTGGTGAGCAGCTTATCTCTCGATTTGGCCCTGTGAGTTGGCCCCCAAGATCTTTCGATTTAACGCCTCTTGATTATTTCTTTTGGGAGGTTATGTCAAGTCGTTAGTCTATGTGGACAAGCCGAACACTATTGAAGCCTTACAGGATAACATAATACGCGTTATTCGTGAAATGCAGACCGAAATGCTCGAAAAAGTAACGAAAAATTGGACCTACCGAATGAACGTTTTGAGGCGGAGCCGCGGACAACATTTACATGAAATTATCTTTAAAAAATAAATGGCAAAGACTAATTTATCGATTACAATAAATAAATAAATTTTTATATATGATTCGAATTTGAGTGTTTTATTCGATTTAAAAAAAAAACTGCGATTAAAAATCACCCCAATTTTAGTAATGTTAAAATTTCAGTCATTGTTCCGTAATTTTCCTTTGCATTAACGGCATGAGCAATTGATATGGATGGTTTTTCATTCCCATTATGCAGAAGAAGAGCCTTTATACTGTACTTAGAGCCATCAAGAAGTAATTTCCATTCAGTTTGGTCATATGGCTGGCTCATTTTTTGAAATAAACCATCAACATCAGTACAGCAGAGAATAGAGTGATTGTTTTCAAAACATGCAGCCAATTCCAAGCTTCCATCTCTATAGGTTGTTACTTTTGCCCCAACTGCAAGATGTTTCCATTGCTAAAGATTTGGAACGAATGTGGGCTTCTGTCAAATTAAGAATTGTGAAATTGTAGTGTCAGTATTTACTGTTTTGCAGTATTTCTAGCATACGATAAGAAATTAACAAGACGTGATAGCCTAATTTTTATGCCAGATGCAAATTCAGCGCACCCAGATTAGTTAAAAAGCATGACTCGTTTCTGCAGTCAATTTTTTTTCCAAAGTTTGTAGACGAGTATTATTGGACGTTTAAATAACACTCGGCACCGTCAAAACTTCATGTTTTTGACAAGAGAACATTTCTGACTTAATTTCTTTACGACCATATATTTGTTCATATGGTCCATTCTGAGGATCAAAGTATCGACAAAAAAATATTACACAGTCAACGCCTTAACTAAGAATAAGAATAGGACAATAGGAAATACCACCAGGCCTCTTTCGTGCAGCGTGTGAATCCTTCCCGAATAGACTCGATGCTGTTATCTACACTAAAAGACGAACAATAACATATTTTTCTTAAAATTTGAAATGTTCGTACGAAGTTTTTATATAAAAAAAAAATTAAAATTGACAAAATTACAGCATTTTTGGGTGGTAACACTTCAAGCGCCCAACCGTGTATTTGTATTAAAATTTTTTCACGAAATATGTTTTACCACAACATTTCCAAATATTTCTTAACACTTTTATGGTCGCCATTACTTGGTTTATCCTGAAAAAGTTCCCCACTTTCAGTATGTGTTAATTACTCGTACAGTGGTTGTCGTTTCATTTCCATTTCACTTAAGTGATTTTGTATAATTTATGAATGTCTCCCCTTTCAGATATTAAGTTATGTACGTGTACATTTCTATCTTTATTCTATACATAAATTTCGCCATTTCTTCCAATAACTTAGAAGTCTCTCTGAATACAAGGATACAAGTATTACTTACGTACATTTGTGCTTGGCACACTCATCCCTGAACTATGTTGTATAGATTGAGTATAGTTTTGTATACTTTTTAATATTCGCCATAAAAAATTTTGAATTATTATTTGCTTTAGCACATTTTATATCTTCGGTTATTATTATGCAAACTGTGTAATTTTCACACTTTACAACAGCACAAAATTTGCTATTCTATGATGGCAACAAAAAAAAAGCATTGTTTTATTGAGGATTGTAACTCACTATTTCTCACTAGTATGCGTTTTCATGTATTTGTTCATGTAACTGTTTGTGAGAGTGTGTAAGTGCGTGTGTGAAATAAAACTTAATACAATTCTTAAAGCAACAGAAATAAAACTGAGTGAGAAAACTTTTTATTATGGTGATATATTCGGAATTGAACAGTGTGATTGCAAATTGAATCATAATAATCTCTTTGATTTAATCAAATGTTACTTCCTGACAAATGTACGGAAGTGTAGTAGCTCAAATTCTTCTACCAAAGTGAACTTCGCAAGGTAAGTAAATAATTTTTGCGTAATTTGACCTACAATGTGAATTTAAATGAAAACTAGATTATACAGGGTGGGGCATAAGGGTGTTGACGGTTTAAATATTCAATTAAAAAAAAAACTACGAAACATAAAAAAAATATATTTGTATTTTTAAAAAGTAGATGCATAGGAATTTTTAAGACTTAAAAATAATGTTGTCCAAATGGCTTCCCTCGTCTGCTTGACACTCTTGGAACCGAAGTCGCAAATTTTGGAAAACTCGTTGAAAAGTTATTCTCGGTATTTTGTTATTTTCCTGAATAATGTTCCTCTTCAACTGCTCTAAATTGGTCAGATTATTCTTGTAGACTACCGATTTGAGGTAGCCCCATAGAAAATAATCGCATGGAGAGAGATCGGGGCTACGTGGGGGCCATTTAATATCACCCTTTTCGAAATGAGTTTTCCAGGAAAAAAAATTTTCAGCAGCTGTATGGATACCCTAGCCGTATGACATGTGGCCCCTTGAGCCGGTTGTTTCGAACATTCTGATCCATTTTCGTATCACATTGGCGCTTGGAACTTCACTTAAATCGTGTAAACCGTGTTCATGCCGATACAAACGTCGTGCAGTAATCACTGATTTATTGTTTTCGTAATACGCTCGGACACAAAATGCACGCTGCACTCCCGTATACGGCTCCATGGCAACTAAATTTCCAGAAAGCGGCGCAGCGAACAACATATCCCTCCGCCACCCCGCGCCCAGCGTTACCGAGAAATTGATGAATTAAATCGCCAACATATCTCATATGGCCCACCCTGTATAAACCTCCAAGTTTATATTCACTTTTAAATTTAATGAATTAATTTTGAGTTTTGGAAATTAATCATCGAAAACATGCAATTTAAATGTTATAAAAGATGACGCCCTTATTTAAGTATTCTAAAAACTAACCTAAAGTACAAACTAATTATCGATAAATATCCAAATGATTATTGTGAATTATTGTAAGCTGAAGAAAATATGAAAAAAGGAAAATAGAAAATCCAATATTACCAGCAAAGCTGCTGATTCAAAATCAGCCACTTTTGCAGCACAACTCGCACGGTGAGTTCATCAATCTCTAGAAATAAATACATTGAGTTAACTCTAATTGATTTGCATTTTATATCTCTCTATACCTCCTTTTATATAAATCTTAAATTTAATTGTATAATTTCTCAACTCCGAGAAATTATTCAATTATTTTAAACTCGCCAATTCTTTAGCGCAGAACTTACTGTCCGCCGCGTAAAATTTGGCTCTCAATTATTTAGCTCCAAACCGATTCCATATACAGTCCGCAATCTCTCTACTAAGTTGCATCACAACAACACCGCCAGAGATTAAACCTTAGATTAAATCTTTTATCAAAACCATTACGCAGATAACTTTTATATACGGGTCATTTAAAAAGCCACTTTTTAAGCATTTCAATCCAAATGAAGAAAATTCGATGTGATGGACAACCTATCACGTTCTGGCTTCAGTTGTTATATATCAATTATATTATATGACAAAATTGTAACCCCCAAATTTTAAGTCCATTGAGCGATGTACTAGGCATGCTGATGACCGGTAGACCCAATAGCTATCGTAAATCTTTATGAAACTTGTTAGAACTTGGTGCGACGAAATATTATGCCAAATTGTAACCTTGTGGTATCCATACATACTGACCTGTTTTCCGAAATTTAATTTTTTCCTATAACTCTTCATTCACAGACAACAGCTTAACTTAACTTAGATTAACCACGTCCATTCTAACACCTCCTATAAAAATATCAGAATTAAACCATATTTTTTTAGCTTCATATCCTTTATATAGTTGAATTCAATTAAGTCAGAATTGATACGCGTTAATAATCAGCCAGAAAAGAGCTGAGAAAACTGACAACTTTGCGGAACCCCTTCTCGTAACTTTCCATACCAATTATCCAAGTTAGTCCAATTAAGGTGTACAACCAAGTACCCGCTATTTGCCAATAGATGGCACCAGCTGTAAGTTCTAGGAGTAACCCAAACGTCCTGCGCCAAGCTTAGGCGTATGGTGGACATAATGCCTTGATGCAAAAGTGATTTTCTTTTAGCGTCATATTCATGAATATGTATGATTTTGTGGAAATAATCGTCATATGCGGGAAATATAAATTTTCTTCTTTCAAAAAAAAAAAAAAAAAAAAAATAGCCGCTGAGGTTCATCGAGAGCTTCAAACCGTTTATGGAGATGCTGCTTTAAGTGATTTTGATGTTGTCAACCGTTCGCGTGAAGGAAGAAGAAAAACCTTCGAAGACCCTGAATTGGCGGCGTTGCTTGATGGGGATCCGTGTTAAACGCAGGTAGAGCTATCTTCAGTATTATGAGTTACCCGCCAAGCGATTGGGAATGATTCAAAAGCAAGGAAGTTGGGTTCCTTATGAGTTGAAGCCAAAGGACTTGAGCGTCGTTTTTTCACCTGTGAACAACTGCGAAAGGGAGGCTTTTCATAATCGCATTGCTACGGGACTTCAATTAAAGCGACTGAGCCGAAGTCTGCGAGAGAAACGCCCACAATATGCGGAGATGGACGAAAAACTGATTCTTCAGCATGACAGCATTCGGCCTCATGTGGCCAAGCTCGATAAAACCTACCATATTCTCCAGATATTGCGCTGTCCGATTAACACTTGTTCCGTTCGGTGGCACATAGTCTGGCTGACCAGAAACTCATATGAGAGCATCAAGAAATTGCTAAATTCGTGGAAAGCCTCAAAAGATGAACGATTTTACCGTGACGGAATTCGAGCTTTGCCAGAAAGATGGGAATGAATAAAGTTGCTAGATGAGCAATACTTTCAATGATTTGATGAATTTGTAAACATGCTTTCATAATGAAATTGAATTTTTGTAAAAAAAAGGCCAGCGAGAATTTAGTTGCTCAATAGGCTGTAGTCACTTAACTTTTGTTAGTAAGTTGTATTGCTTGAAAACATTTCCCTATAACCTCGTTCTCTCTGGTAGGTCCAATGTGGATCACCTTTTTTAACACATATATTCCTAAATTCGTATCTTCATTCAATTGTGGTACAATTTGGCACATATTTCCATTTCCTTGCCTCATAGAGTACTGCATCCACAAAATGGCCGGCTTACCAAAAAAAAAACAGTGTTTATTCTCTAATTTCTAAAGGGATATCTTGTTTCTAATAATTAAGTTCAGAAAGTTGTTTTTGTGCTTCTTTTAGTGCAGTTTATTCCACAGCATCTGTTGACAGGAACTGCACTCTTTTGAACCACTCCAAATAAAGAGTGAAAGCTTATGTAAATTAAATTAACTGACCGAAATTTCTGTACAGGTTATGAAGAACTCTTAATTTTATCTATGAGTCCAAATTTGACAGAGATTGGAGGGAAATCTTTGAACGATGTTACTGAATTAAAACTATAATTACATAATTCTAATAATTACACAATTCTTAGCATTTCTTATATTAAATTCATAAAAATGGTCGCTACGGCTGCAATATTTTCTTCGGTACGCACTCTACGCATGCGAGTCGGTGATTTTATGTCCAACAAAGTAAATTTGGTGCGAAATTTGGAGATAACAGCACGAATTGTTGATTCAGCAGGTCGATTATGACGACCATAAAATGGTAGTATGAAACGATGCATATGTGTCACAGAGCACGAATCTTGATAATAAATTTCAATGATTTGCAATCGTTGTTCGTTTGATGAAATGGCAGAGTATACTGTACACTTTTCACTTTGACAGATAACGTTTGGACGCCATTACCAACCAGTGTTGCCAATCTGAAAAACTTAAATCTTAAAAAATCACCCTATATCTGGGGCAGTTTCCAGCAAATTACTTTCTCTTTTCAAAATCAGTTTAGTTATGTTGCATTTTTACTAACATTTTTGACTTTCGCATTTTATTCTGGCAGAAATAGAATTGAAAATTCGAAAAAAACATATACTGCAGTATTTGAGGAATCTAACTAAAAGGTGATTATATTTACTTGCAAAAAAAAAAAAAAAAAAAAAAAAATGATTCGAAGGAATCAACATCCCACACTTAAGCAAACATCGTTCGTTCCCTGAATTAGGAAATATTCAAGTTTCTAGCAATAGCGAAAGATGTTTTGGCCGTTTTGACAAATTTTCCAAATTTAAGCAAAAATATCCCTGTCCAATATCCGATTCCATCATTTCCATGGAAAAAGGTAACAAGCAAATGTTAGGTCACAATCATCATCATTTGATTGTCGTCAATAGTCACTCGCTATGAAAGAAGGGAAAAGAGTAGCAATAATAGATCGAATTGAATGCTTTTGTAACGAGTATTCTTCAGGAATGATAAAGTTCATTAATTTGTACTTTTAATTATACTTTTCGAAATTACTATGTATGATGAAATGATGAAATGTCAAACACTGGTTTAATATGAAATGAAATGTTGACATTTTGATCTATTAAAAAAAGTATGTCATAAAAACTATAAATGAAACATCCCATATGACAAGTAGTTCCTTTAAATACACCAAGTATCCCAAAGGGTGTCCCAACAAGAACGGAAGATTTAAATGACTGATGCAGAAATTGAATTGTTTCTCTGGCTGTATGACATGTGGCGCCGTTTTGTTGAAATCACATTTGTCTCTCCAATACCCAATTAACGAACTCCCTTCGCTGTCAATGATCAGCTGGCTTCAATTCCTGAGTCAATTGAACTTTGTCTTCATGAAGATGCAAATCTTTCGGCAAAATTTGCTGCATAGTGGATTTGGAGACACCAATTTGCTGAGCTCGGTGTTGAATTGAGGTGGATAGAGTTTGAGCGACATTATCACGTGCAGCTGCGACATTTTCGGTCGATCGACCCGGTCGAAGGCGCGTTATTGTCTTTACATCACTAATAGACCCAGTTTTGGCAAATTTATCCATTAATCTCTTTACAGTTGACTCTTTTGGAGCATTATTATGACCTCAAATTGATCGCAATTTGCGAACTGTAGCCACAAAACTTTTACCATTTTGGTAAAACAATTTCACAATGAGAATGCGTTGTTCATTCGTGTAGCGCTCCATTTTCACTAACCTCATACCTTCTACTAGCAAACAATAACAATTGTTCAAATGTCAAACAATGACACTTCGAATGGCGCAAAATTTAAATCTTGCGTTCTTGTTGGGACACCCTTTGTATTATGAAAGCAATATGTTGTATTGAACATAGTCGTTCATACCTTAAGTAAAGGAAATTCTGTGAATGAAAAGCATAACTTCGCCACTTCCCTACTAATACCTCCCATTCAAATTCAGCGACTCGTGGAAATTAATTTGTCCGTTGTAATCCCTAATTCGTCGATTACCCTAGCCGTATGACATGTGGCCCCATCCTGTTGAAACCACATCCTCGAGGTATTGCCTTGAAGTCCTTGCAAAGCTGGCACCAAAAAGTCTGCTAACATGTTGCAATAATTGTTCGCTCTAACCGTCATCGCATGCCCTCTTTCGTCCTCAAAAAAGTATGGTCCAATAATACCGGTTGACGTTATCCCAGCCCACACGACAAGCTTAGGGCTGTGAAGTGGACGTTCATGCAAGCGTCGGGGATTAGTCTCGGACCAGAACCGACAATTTTGCTTGTTCACATGGCCATTAAGGTGAAAATTGGCCTCATCACTAAAAATCACGTTGTTGAAATTGTTGAACCGCTCTAGCATCAAATTGACAAAGTTAAGTCGGTTATTTGCATCATCGGATTTTAATTCTTGGACTATCTGAATCTTATAAGCCTTCAAATGCAAATCACGTTTCAAAATTCGTCGTAAAGTTGTTCTTTTGACATCCAAAGACTGACTTCTCTTACGTATTGACTGTTGCGGATTTCGCTGAACTGAAACACGAACACGCTCCACAATGTCGGCTGATCTTCCAGAAACACGAACCGTAATTGGTACTGTTGAACCGGTTGTTTCGAACATTCTGATCCATTTTCGTATCACATTGGCGCTTGGAACTTCACTTAAATCGTGTAAACCGTGTTCATGCCGATACAAACCGTAATCACTGATTTATTGTTTTCGTAATACGCTCGGACACAAAATGCACGCTGCACTCCCGTGTACGGCTCCATGGCGACTAAATTTCCATTAAGCGGCGCAGCGAACAACATATCCCCCCGCCACACCGCGCCGCGCGTTACCGAGAAATTGAAGAATTAAATCGCCAACACTCATATGGCCCACCCTGTATTTAATTGATTTTTTTTTCAATTTTACACTACATAACAGAATGATAAAATTTGAAAAAATCTACAAGATATCACGCCCCTTCAGGTACCCCTTTGCAAATAAATAACCCAATTAAATATATACATATGAGGTTTTTAGAGGTTTCAAAACCGCCAGTCTGGCAAGACTGTCTTCTATCAAATACCATCTGAAAGTGTTATTTATTTAGTGAAAAGTTTGCCATTTACGATTATGAATCTTTTAACAACCGAGGAACGCATAAAAATAGTTAAAACTGACTACAAACTGGTAATTCGAACGTGGGCCTTCTACCGAACAAAATTTTCTTCAGCGATGAAGCTCATTTCTCATTCGGTGATTACATCAATAAACAAAATTGTCACATATGAGGTTCGGAGACCCAAAATGGAGGAAACTCTTAAGGATCCATTGATGCGACCAATCCAGAGGCGACCATTTATTTCATACATAGTTAGGAAATCCTCAGACATTCAGTAAACTTAGTTAGTTTAATAAGAATATGCCGTCTTTCTACAATTCCCAAGCGGAGCACTTCAAAAAATTTAAATTTTGATCCTTCTATTGTGCTCTAAGTAAGAATATTTTTTTTTGTAAGAGGCCAGCCACATTCTTCTGGCACTGCTCGAATTTTATCATCGAATCAACATAAAACCGAAAGAAGGAATACAAATGGAATGTAGTTCAATTCACTTGAATAAAACTTTTATTCCAGTTTTCTTCTTTTGCTATAATTGTAGTGCCTATTGATTGCAGCTTAAGGTTCACATTAAAGCAAACCATGAGCGAAATAGTTTTCGTTAGCACTGCATATAAATTTGCATAACATTCCAAGCCAAATTGTCCATTCCTTTACTACTGTGAGATAGTGTGTGTAATCCATCTTTTTCCACACTGATCCCGCAATCGTATCAAATTATCTGTCAAACCAAAGAACAAACATAAAGTATTATATAATCTCCTTTTCACACGATTATCAAACGTCAAAATATTTAAAATTCCAAAACATTTGTTTGCAATTTTCATTCACCAAAACCTATCCTTCGTGGAGCTTTCACAGAAGACTACTCTTACTTGCCGGCTGATGTTCCTGTCCATGCAATACCAGCGGCAATGGAACATAAAAAGAGTTGAATGAAGTTTCCTTCTTTATTTTAACTGTTATAGAACGGCATTTTATAGCCGGAGAACCGAAACTGTATACCCAGATGTACACACAAATATCGTACATTCACATAAAAGGCATTGGGGGGAAAAACCACAAAACTCATGAAAAGAAATTATGTTTGGACATTCCATTTGATGGACATGGATTACGGATATAAATTTAAGTTTGCGACTTCGCACAGACACATCCGTGTCCACACGCCGAGAGTGAAACAGCAAAAGAAAAAAAACCAGACCGACCGGACTCACCAAATTTGTCCTTTGGCAAAATATCCGTAGCCAACATGAGCAAAAGCCAGTATTGGAGAAACTCATTTGTGTTTAAGTGTCCGGGTGTATGTGAGTGAGTTTGAGTTGGTATTTTAAAGTTTTTTTTTCATGTTTTAAATGACTGCAGAAAACATACGGATTTATGAGTATTTATATGACAAAAAATATATAAAAGTAAAATTTATCCAAATAATACTCTTGTGGAGAAGTTATTGTATGTAATTTAGCTTCTGTTGGACTCTTTTACTTTTGGCTAACAAAGCTAAGACTCAAAGAGAGGTTTATACATTTGTGGGCGATGCAATATTGGATTCCTCAAAGTAAAAGAAAACAACTGCATTCACTATACCGAGTAAGGAGGTAAAAATAAATGAGATGAAATTAATCTGATACAAACTGTATTTCATCAAAACTCTTCACCACGTTCTCCGTTTTTTTTTTCCTTTTATAAAAAATCAACGACGGCAAAAGCCTCCTTTCGGTATTCGTTCATTCAGCAGTCAATGTGTCGATATTGTTTAACTGAAAGATCCATGACTAAAGATTTCAATTAACAGCGTTTTTTAAGTATTGTGAATACGCATTATTACTTTCTTCAAGTAGTCGCACTCTATTTTACGTAAATTTGCAAGCCACAAAGAAGCTTTTCGAAAAAATTATTTTGATACTTTCGCCGATCATACCAGTTTCTAAATACATACATGCTGAGTTTGCCATTGCGTTTGTATGTGCGTGAAGATAGATTCGTGATCTAAATAGCAAAGCCAAAAACCAACTGTTCGCCGACCTCTGTCATTGAATGTGCGTGAAGATAGATTCGGAATCTAAGCAGCAAAGCCAAAAACCAACTGTATTTGCCGACCTCTGTTATTAAGTTAACACAGCTCTGTTAATGCATTAATTTTGGAGATTATGAATAAAAGTAAGATTTTTTCATGAAGAGCGGTAATTTATTTTAATCAAAATTAAAATAATGGAAAAAATACTTCAGACTGTAAACATCCACCCTCCTATGTAAACAAGTGTGAAATAACGAAATTATATTGAGTTAAAACTTAAGTTATGTATAGATATATTTGATTACTGTGACTGACTGCTAGCACCTGCGCCAATCCAACTTATACCATTGGCTAGATCTCAGCACATAGCTTCTGAAACAGTGCCCCATACATTCCAGAAGATTTTCAGAACATGATATTCTTCGATTTTATTTTCCCCCTAGAAAATTAAAATTTTGGCCCACCGTGCAAAAATTCCAACAGCTGCGTCAATCAAACTTTTTTCGTTGGATAGATCTCAGTCCGTAGCTTCTGAAGCTGTCCATATATTTTAGAAGAATTTTAGAACTTGAGATTCTTCGATTTTAATTTCCCCTTAGTAAAAATAAATTTTGGACCACTGCGCCCACATTCCAATACCTGTCTCAATGGAACTTTTGCCGTTGGATACACCCCAGTCCATACTTTCCAAAACAGTAGCCCATGTATTTCAGAAGAACTTCAGATTTTGAGATTCTTCGATTTTATTTTCCCTAGTAAAACTAATTTGGCCCCCTGTGCACAAATTCCACCACCTGCGTCAGTCAAGCTTATTTGTTGGATAGATCTCAGTCCACAACTTCTGAAACGGTAGTCCATATATTTTATGAGAATTTCAGAACTTGAGCTTCTTCAATTTTATTTTCTTTCTAGCAAACAATTTTTGGCCCACTGTGCAAAAATTCCAACAGCTGCGTCAATAAGACTTATACCGCTAGATAGATCTTGGTCGTTCGCTTCTGAAACGGTAGTCCATATACATATTTCAGAAAAATTTCTGAACTTGAGATTTTCCGATTTTATTTTCCCCTAGTAAAAACAATTTGGCCCACTGTGCAAAAATTTCAAAACCTGCGTCAGTCAAAATTTTTCCGTTGAATAGACCTCGATTCATAGCTTTTGAAACATTGGTCCATATATTTCAAAAGTATTTCAGAACTTGAGATTCTTCGACTTTATTTTCCCCCTAGTAAAAAGAATTTTGGCCCACTATGCACAAATTCCAACACCTGTGTGATCAGAACTTTTACCGTCGGAGACACCTCAGCCCATAGTTTCTGAAACAGTAGTTCATGTATTTCAGAAGAACTTCAGAATTTGAGATTCTCCGATTTTATTTTACCCCTGGTAAACATTTTTTGACCCACTGTGCAAAAATTCCAACAACTGCGTCATCAAACTTATACAAGCAGACAGACAACCAAATACCGTTGGATGTACCGATGTTAAAAAGTCTTTTTGCGTTAATACATGTAGTGTAAATAAAGCAAATATCATCAGCTGGTGTTTTAGGTGAAATTTTTGGAGCACCCGTGTTCAAATTCCGAAGGAGCTTTTTTGTTAAATAAAATTTCGAAATCTTTGTAATTAATTTGAATGTATTACGTATCTAAATTAGTGCAAATTGCTGTGGAATTATATATTTGCTATACCAAAATTAGTTGGCAGTCATTGGTTTTCTTTGTCCCTAAAAAAAATAATGCTAGTAATAATATAATATATTTCGGAAATCAGTGAAACGCCACATACATACCTATATATGCGGATATATCCCGAAACACAAAAATAGCTGACTAATGTGCAAAAAAGAATATTATGATTAAAGAGAATAATTATTTGTTTTTGGCATTTGGTGGCGAAAAACTATGCGTAAATTTATTTTCCGCACAAACTCACATTTCTTTATTCATTTTAATTGATTTATGAGACGCGAGTTAGTAAGTCTGTAAGTTGTTAGGAAACATCTATATTTCGTTGGAACGAAAAATCGTTAATAGACAGCAAAACGATTTAATATATAAATTATAAAGAAACATTTGTATGAAAAATAAGTTTTAAAGAAAGTTAATACAAATCTAGGTGCAAAACACTGTGGCTCGAACTCGGGACAGTCCGTTTCTTACACGGACGCGCTAGCCGCTCCACCAAAATACAGTAATAAGTGGCGTTGCAAACACATGTGTAGACGGCCAAATTTTATATACATACATACATATATCAACATTGCAAAACCCAAGTTGTACAGACATAACATAGGCAATATTAATTACTCCCTCACTCTCTCCCTCTCACAGAATTTCATAAAATTAGACCATTACTCAATATAATGTTTGCGACTTCTCCAATTTGGGTTTGCAAACACTGTACAGAGGTGGTATTAGATTGATAGAGATGATTGTTTGATTGAACAGGGGGAGTAGCAGGGAATCCTCTAATCAATTTGATACCTCTCTCGTTGTAGTTGTGGAATGTAAATGTTGGACTGTATTGCGAATTATCCAATAGCGATGATCTTTAGGAGGACCAATTTCACACTTGGTTTCTACCAGGAACTGAAAATTTGAACGTAATTTGGATCATATAATTTCACAGTCATGTGAAAATATACATATGTAATCAAATTGATCGTGCAGAAATTACATGTGGCGATAAATAAAAGATAAGAATTATAATTATAAGAATTATAATTATAGAATTATAAATATAAGAATTATAAGAATTAGTGCCAATTCAAAGGAGATTTATTCAGGCAACGAGTTGTGTTTACTAGTTAGATCTGATTTGTAAGTGATTTTTTCTTATTACAAAACTTTCGATAACAGTTAATTTCATATTTTACAATTCAGAATTCAGGAGTTATGTAACACTTCAGGGGCTGAAATTTGATTTCATTCACAATAATATCCTTACAAAAGTACATTTTAATGTACACAAAAAAAGGTTAATTTTAATACAAATTCAATGGAAATGCAAATATGTATGTATATGATCTTAAAATTATGGCTAAAATATTGAAGTTTAGACAAACACATAGTACTCGGATTTTAGGAAACCGGGAACCGTCACAGTTCTATCTGTTGAATACTCCTATTCTAATTGTTGAATACTCCTATTCAAGTATCAAAAATATCATTATACAACACTTTTTCTCTTACTCTACTTTTTACAACACTCTGTAAGTAGTTCTATTTTTCTTCTTCACTTTTTGATCTGTGCCTGGTACATGTGGTTTCGTGGTTGCGGTTAAGAGCTGAAATAATACCAAATAAATTTGAATTAAAAGAATAAATAAAGTGTATCTTATTTTCAATCTGGTTTTCAATACTATCTGCCGCGATCAAATTTATTTTTTTGGGAATTTTCACTGTAAATAAAACCAGAAAATATCTATTAGATTTCAAAAACTGAGATTCTTCGGCTGTTTCTCTTTTAGTACAAACATTTTTGCACACTTTGCCTAAATGAAAATAATATGTGACCAATAGAAAAAAAAACGGATCCTTCGGATCATGTGATAAAAAGGTTTTGTTGCTTCAATTGTTCCAGTGTGAATAATGTACATATGTAAGTATGGTTAAACCAAATGTTTTATGAACATCGTAAAGTAATCGCAATGTGACACATTATTGGGAATCCGGGTTCAAATCCCAAAGTTGCCAACATTAGTTTTTCTCTTAAAATTCTTTACATATATTTATGTAATCAGTTTTGTCTTAAAATTCGTTTTTCTTAAAAAAACAAAAAAAAAAACATTTGCGCGGAAAATTGTCTAATTTGTGCCCACGAGAAATATCTGTTCGTTTTTCAGTTCGTTTTATATTACTCATTTTAACTAATATATATGTATGTATATATATGTACGTAACGTAATTAGAAACGAAATGTGTCCGTTTCCTATTTCAAATCAGTGTAGTGTTGATTAATTTTTACATCTGTAACTACTATTCTTTCCTATTTTAAAGTGTTACTTGTGATTACTTAAATTTAGCTGAATAAATTTTTACATTTGCGGGTACGGAAAATCCTTTAATCGACTGTAAAATGCAGTTTAATGTGAAAAAAGAATCTAATGAAGCAATTTTCATTAAAATGAAGTATAGACGCAAACAGGACTCGAACCAGTGACATGGTGATCGGTAGGCGGATGCGCCAACAGTTGACCTAAAGATGTCAACCAAGCAAGTATGCACTGATTCTGTCTTTGTCATTGCATTTCATGGGAAAATGAAAACATTTCTTTATACTTCCTGTATTTGGTTTATATTGTAAGTATAGGTTTTTACATATTCCATTGAAAACAACAAATGAAGTAATTGGTCAAAACATTGCGTCAGCCTTAAATCTGTGTAAGCAAAATGCCAAAAAGTAACAGTAAATGCAAATAGCGCGATAGGTAGACACTAAAATGAACGTTTGTGGGAGCACTTTCGTGTCACTTGAATTTGTTTATTATATGTATATACATACATAAATTTATATCGCCGTTTATATCTTAGCAAAATTATATTCACTGCTACTTCTCTGAAAAAAGAAAAAAATATAAATTTTTTAAAAAGTGAATGTTTAATGTTAGAAAAGAAAAAAGGTTTATATTTCACTTTCTTCAAGTACATTATCAACCGATTAAAAATAAACTGGTCCAGATCCACGATTCGCAAAAAGAGAAACTGGAAAATGGGTTTTTGAGTACTAAGTAAGATTCTTGTTGTGGAATTCTTTTCACACTAACACAGCAACGGCGATTTTTTTTTTTTGCTATTTTTTTTTTTTTGTTGTCAGGAACAATTATTAGTTGCTTTCGAAAGTTTTAAATTTACTTACTTTACTTTATTACATATTTACATTTCCTGTGGGCTTGAAATCCAATTTCATTCTAACTAAAAAAAACACATTTTGTAACGTAGCATCTGTTTACAAATTATAACCGAATTCGTGTATATGTTGACTTATATGTACAAACATTGTGCCTATCATCAGAGTACAAAGCAGGATTCATTTTTGTATGGCTAAAGTAAGGAAGTACGATTAATTGATTAATCATTCAACTCGAATAATCAAAATCCGGAATATTCAATTATTTGGTTAATCATGCGTTTGGATTAATCATATTTACGATGAATCAACTAACAACTATTGAATACTCATTATTAATCGATTAATCAAACAATTGAATAAACAAAACTTGAATAACTGATCGTATCCCATTCCACATATTACATTGTGTGTCTCTAAAAAAGTTTCACCTCATGTTTTGGCACATAATAACTTGTTCCTTGGGTATTTCTTTCTTATTGTTCTCATACAAGTATACAAAATATTTTTTTCTTTTCTTTGATTTAAATTCGATTAATTAAAATTCAAATCATTTGAATAATCACCGATCTAAATAATTAGAACTTACGATTAATCGATTCACTGAATAACCGATATAGGGACTAACCTACCAGTTTGATTAATCGATATATTTCACCTCCCTATTACAAAGTCAAAACACCACAAATTTTTTTCTATTCTGCCCCACTGTAACCATAACGTCTTTTCAGTATTAGCAATAATTGCACTGCTTCCCTCCTGAGAGTTATTTTTAGATTTTATTTATAGTAAAGTTTCCCAGAAAAAATGTGATGAGTGCGGCAAATAGAACTGTGACAGTTCTATGTTTCTTAATATACAATGTTTGCAAGCCCAAAATGGTGAAATCGCAAACATTTTATTGAGTAATGGTATAATTTATGAAATTCCGTGAGAGGGAGAGGTGGAAATAAATATTGTCTACGTTATGTCTGTAGAGATCCGTTTTTTGCAATGTTGATATATTGAAATATGTATGTAAAATGTGGTCATTTATATATGTATTTGCAACTCCAGTTAGTGCTCAGTTTTGGCGCAGCAGGTAGTGCGTCCGTCTAGCAAAAGGGCTGTCCCGGGTTCGAGCCACACTAGTTCCGCCTCGGTTTGTGTCAACTTTCTTTTAAACTTATTTTTCATAAAAATATTTATTTATAATTTATATATTAAATCGTTCTGCTGTCTATTAACGATTTTTCGTTCCAACAAAATATATATGTTTCCTAACAACTTACAGACTTACTGACTCGCGTCTCATAAATCAATTAAAATGAATAATGAAATGCAAGTTTGTGCGGAAAATAAATTTACGCATAGATTTTGCCCACCAAATGCCAAAAATAAATAATTATTCTCTTTAATAATAATATTCACATGCACATCAGTCAGCTATTTTAGCGTTTCGGGATATATCCGCATATATGTATGTATGTATGTGGCGTTTCACTGATTTCCGGAGTTAGGGACAAAGAAACCCAATGACTGTCAACTAATTTTGGTATAGCAAATATATAATTCCACAACGAATTCCACTAATTTAGATAGGTAATACAATTTATTTAATTTCGAAGATTTCGAAATTTTATTTAACAAAAAAGCTCCTTCGGGATTTGAACACGGGTGCTCCAAAAATTTCACCTAAAACACCAGCTGATGATATTTGCTTTATTTACACTACATGTATTAACGCAAAAAGACTTTTTAACATCGGTACATCCAACGGCATAAATTTGATTGTCTGTCTGCTTGTACAAGTTTGATTGTCGCAGGTGTTACAATTTTTGCACAGTGGTCCAACATTTTTTTTACTAGAGGGAAAATAAAACTAAAGAATCTCAAATTCTGAAGTTCTTCTGAAAAACATGAGCTACTGTTTCAGAAACTATGGACTGAGTTGTATCCAACGATAAAAGTTATGATGACGCAGGTGTTGGAATTTGTGCCAAAATTGTTTTTACTATGAGAGAAAATAAAATTGAAGAATCTAAAGTTCTGAAGTTCTTCTGAAATGTATGGACCACTCGTTCAGAAGCTAAGGACTGAGATCTATACAACGGTACAAGTTTTATTGACGCAGGTATAGGCATTTTTGCACAGTGGGCCGAAATTTTGTTACCGGGGAGAAAATAAAATCGAAAAATCTCAAGTTCAGAAATTTTTCTGAAATATATGGACTACCGTTTCAGACGCAAACGACTGAGATCCACCTAGCGGTATAAGTCTTATTGACGCAGCTGTTGGAATTTTTGCACAGTGGGCCAAAAATTGTTTACTAGAGAGAAAATACAATTGAAGAAGCTCAAGTTCTGAAATTCTCATAAAATATATGGACTACCGTTTCAGAAGTTATGGACTGAGATCTATCCAACAAATAAGTTTAATTGACGCAGGTGGTGGAATTTGTGACAGTGGGCCAAATTTGTTTTACTAGGGAAAATAAAATCGAAGAATCTCAAGTTCTGAAATTCTTCTGAAATACATGGGCTACTGTTTTGGAAACTATGGACTGGGGTGTGTCCAACGGCAAAAGTTCCATTGAGACAGGTATTGGAATGTGGGCGCAGTGGTCCAAAATTTATTTTTACTAAGGGGAAAATAAAATCGAAGAATCCCATGCTCTGAAATTCTTCTAAAGTATATGGACGACAGTTTCAGAAGCTTCGGACTGAGATCTATCCAACGAAAAAAGTTTGATTGACGCAGCTGTTGGAATTTTTGCACAGTGGACCAAAATTTTTATTTTACTAGGGGGAAAATAAAATCGAAGAATCTCATGTAGTGAAATTCTTCTGAAACATATGAGCCACTGTTGCAGAAGCTATGTGCTGAGATCTAGCCAATAGTATAAGTTGGATTGACGCAGGTGCCAGCAGTCAGTCACAGTTAGCAAATATATCGATACATAACTTAGAATCTAACTCATTATAACTTCGTTGTTTCACACTTGTTTTACATAGAGAAGGTGGATGCTTACAATCTGAAGTAATTTTTCCATTATTGGCCTTTTGATTAAAATATATTACCCCACTTCGTGAAAAAATCTTACTTTCATTTATAATCCCCAAAATTAATGCATTAACAAAGCTCTGTTAACTCAATAACAGAGGTCGGCAAATACCCGTACTGTTGGTTTTTGACTTTGCTATTTAGATTCCAAGTCTATCTTCACGCACATGAATTTTGCTTGTTTGCGTAACCACCGGGTGGGAAATGAGCTTCTTCGCTGAAGAAAATTTTGTTCAGTTGAAGGCCCACGTTTGAATGACCACTTTGTAATAAGTTTTACTATTTTTACGCGTTCTTCGGTTGTTAAATGATCCGTATATATAAATGGCAAACCTTTCACTAAAAATCACCCTCGTATGTGTATATCATTTGTATATACATATATATTAAGAAGGCGACTTATAAACATATACCACTTTCGAATGCTGGTGCCTTCTCCGCTAAATTACAGAAAATTGCTTCTTTGAATCAAATAAATATTCGTAAAAGTATATATAGTTCTCCTAGCTTCAATTTCGTATACCTATATAATGCAATATCAGTAAGCAATTCGAATGTGTTGTCCTGTTCAGCATAAAGAATCATAGTAATTAAAGTAGCAGTAACGTGTAATGCAAGTAAAACCAGTTCCTATTGTTCTAATGCCATTGTTCGGGCTACCATTATTTTTACGTAAACAAATACAAACTTAACTTTACCTCACAGTAACACATGAAAAGGTACATACACATGTGCGTGGACTTTATAATTTCGTATGTCCCAGAACGCTGCAATAAATTAAACAATCAAATTAGTGATGTCAAGAGCTTGATATTTATATGTATTTTGCAAGAGTAGACAAGTGCAAAAGAATAATGTGCATTAATTTGTTTTCTTTTTATAGCTTAACTTGGAACGCGGAGTTCACTGCAGTACCGCCGTTAGTATTCTCCTATACAAATTGAACGCTTTTCAATCATTCCTCTGTAGTTTCCAATTGGTAGTCTGTAGAAGTCTATATTTTCGTTAACATCTCTTCTAGTACCTCATATACAAATGACAGATTTAGCTCATATATTCTTGGATTCTTATCATATATGTAATCGCACTAATTTTGGTTCCCCTTGAGTAAAATGGAGTAGACTTCAGTACCGCATCTCATGGCACCTCCTACATTAATTGACAAATTTTCCAAAATTCAATCATTTCCCTGTAATTTCTAATTGGTAAGCTGTAGTAGTGTAGATTTGTGTCCATTACCTTTCATTACATTGTACCAAATTCAGCCAAATTTAGTACAGGTTATAAGTTTGATAAAATATTATAAATTCTAAAGACCAAAAGGGACCACTTTGCCAACCCCAATCTATTACGTCCCAAACAAAATGACCGATTTATCGAAATTTAATTTTCCGCTATAATTCGTCATTCATAGTCTGAAGTTATTAAAATTCTCGTCAATTATATTGCGTCATAATAATAGGCAACTTCCATACAAATTACTTTGTTTAACTTTTATATTCCTAGGTTCGTATCTTTCAATTGCACTATGTTCAGTGTAATTGAACACACTTCAGACAATTAGTACTGCGAATTGAATTAGACCTCACTGCCACGTCCCACAGGATACCGTACATACAAATTGACTAACAATCAGTGGTTCCTCTACATTTCCCAAACCGAGAACTTCAGAAAGTTTGAATTTTTTTGTTTTATTGCTTTAAAACAGAATATTTTTTGATAGAGCAACGCTTATTCTGGTACCACTCGCACATTCGCATCAATACAAAGGAATTGGGATCAAGATGTATATCAGTCCATACGAAATTTCCATACGATTTTTTTTTTGAGACATTTTGACCATGGCAGAGCGAGGTGCAATTGCTGGTACACTCGTCTATTTTTCGCATCATTGAATTATGTTTATGTTTGGTTGAGTCTTGCTCAAGTTATCGTGTACATCAACTGCTCTGCCATTGGCGGGCATTGTTCAAGAAGCTTCTACAAATTTCGGTTAAAAAGACAAAGAAGACGAATGAAGTGAAAACTCCACCAAAATATAGGTTATTCTAGAGCCACGACCACCAGTATTCAAATTTCTAGCCATATTCCTTAGCTTTACCAGGAATATTTGTTAGAATATACTTTATGCCGGGTTATCTGTATTTCGGTTTCAAAAGTAAATTTAAATAAAACACATATTGCGCTATGATTTCGATGAAACTTGTATTATAATGCTTGGAGCTTGCCATTATGTACAAAATGCAGTGCCATTTAAATAACCGCCTCTGGGTTGATTACAGTAGTGGATCTTTTTAAAGTAGGCTTCAGGCGGTATCTCGGAGATAACTTGACGAATGCTGGTTTTCAAATGACACAACGTTTGGGGATTATCTGCGTAACACAGTTTTTGACGTAGCCCTACAAAAAAGTCGAACGGCATCAAATTGCATGAACTCCTGGCTCTTGTCAACGTCTTGTCGAAACCACATATTGTTCAGTTCATACTCTTCAATTGCAGGTCAAAAAAAGTCGGTTACCATACGGCCATGACGCTCTGAATGGATAGTAACGGTGCCCAATGACATCTTCAGACCATAATTCGCACCCAACAGTCACTTTTTTCGGATTCAATGGTTTTTCAATAATCACTTCTGGATTCTCCGAGCTCATGTGAGACAAGTTTGATTGTTGACATACTCACCGAGTGACAAATGAGCTTCAACGCTGGAGAAAATTTTGTTCGAAAAATCAGCATTAAAATGCTGTTGCTACTGCTATAGCGCCCAATTAGCATATCTACGACGTTGTGAATGGCCAGCTGGCTTTAATTGTTGTTTGAGTTGAGCTCTTTATGGATGGCGGTGTAAATCCAATTGCATACTACGTCATAATAAACCGTAAGATAGGCGCAATTGCTGAGAATGCCATGAAATCCACAAATTCGCATTATCCGCCACACTTTCACTAACATAAGCGATATTTCCGGCAGTGAGACGCTCACAGTTTCTCCAAATTTCCTCATAATCTTGCCAATTCCTTGCATAGAAGGTCGATTATTACGACCATGCCCACTTTTGAATCGCCATTTTTGTAGTAAGTTTTAACTATTTTTACGCGTTCTTCGACCCATATTCGTTAATGGCAAAGCTTTCACTAAATAACACTTCAAATGACAGGTTTTTAACAGCTGACAGGTTTGTCAGACCTATGGTTTTCAAACCATTAAATGGATAACCCTGTATTTCAAATACAAAAAATAAGGTGAAAAAGTTAATGCTAAATATTTGATAAATACAAGTAAAAATCTAATATTGACACGAGGGATTAAATAAATTGAAAAATGTTATTTTCAAGCGACATCGGTGTAGTTTTTTATGAATGTTTTGTTAAATCTATGCAAGTTCTTTAGCATGAATAATCTCCATTTTGGCGGTTTAAATTTTTATTTGGCAAAATTTTATTTGGTGCATTGAAGTAAGCAGATATAGAGCTGCCTAAAGTCTATCAGTTTTTTAAAATTTCTTGGAAAATTTTGAAAAAATGTACTGTTTTATCCTGCACACGAGAGTGAAGGATTTTCCAAAATGATGTTCTTTCCCTATAACTGCTAACTTGTAGACTGCAACATTGTATTTCCGAATTAACCCATAAATTTTTAGCTTTATATCTTTCAAGCAGCTGCATATATTTCAGACAGGGTTGGCTGAAATTGTGCGTTTAATATATTTGGTTTTGATAATGAAAATGGACCGCATAGCTTCCATACAAATTGATCGATTTATGGAGATTACATTTTTACCCTGTAGATCCTAATTCGTCGATTTCAATAACACCAATTTTTGTCGAGTGTATTGAATTGCAATGGTTGGCCGTATAACCATGCCCTTTTCGGCACCTCCAATACAAAGTTATCTAATTTAACCCGTATATTCCTTGAGTCGTATCTTTCATTCAATTTTATTAAATTCAATGTAAATTATTGGAAGTACAAGAAGAAGTGTGGTATTGCTGTCCATTATTATTCTATCAGAAAGGACGTAGTTTCTTGGTAGATTTTTCTCATTTTTAACAGAGAATTAGAAGTCAATGAACAAAACTAAGGACTACCAGTTTAAGTAGAAGAATTATAGAACACAATCAGCCGATTTGCAGGGGAGATATCAGAAGGTTTATAACAATGCTGTCCATTTTCTTCTTATTAAAAATTGTCTTAAAGCTTATAGAATTTTATGCAATCGAACAAAAGGTATGAATCTCATAATATATGGCAATGCCATCCATTTTCACTATCAGAACTAAGTTTGGGGTAAGATTTGAGCCACATTTGATTAAATTCCTGGAGGGTATTAGGTTGAGAGCAGTTGGATTAAATCGGTCATTTGTATGGGAGGTGCGGGAAGGAGTAGGGCTGATTGGTCGATATTTTCAAATTACGAAATTCCTTATTTGCAGCTTAAAAGGTTTTTCGTACGAATTTCGCTTATGCAAAGAAAAGAAGTTCTTATTTGTACAGCGTTTAGTGACACACAGCAATTACGGGACTCTAAGCGTTTAGCTAGCCGAAGTTTATTCTGGAATCATAAACATGAATCGAAAATAGATTCACATCTATGCGAATTAAAAGTAGAGAAAAAAACAAACAACTTTGGAAAAAAAACTTTTAATCATTATGCTTTCTGATTTAAAACTTTATTGAATTTCAGCCATATGTGAAGATACCAAAAAAATAAAACAAACTAAAGGAGGTCCTAATAAGTAATTTCCAAAGGGTAATTTTCAAAACATAATCTACTTTATTAAACCTAAAACATTAGGCTAATCGACCTGACCGCCTATTCCTTGTATAAAAAAAGTGTTTTTAATGCTAAAGGCTTATTAAAGAATATCTTTGATTAGGTGCAGCTAATTAGGTATTAGGATTTTATATTAAGATGAACTTTCCTTCATGAAACATGAAATCGTAGTGGTTTTTTATGTAGCTATCGCAGTAGTATCTGAAGGAGATGAAGAGGAAACCCCACCAGCAACAACAACAACAACATAATGACAAAGTGTTAAGATTGCATCACAAAAAGTTGCATTGTTAGCTGAATTGCCTAACGATGCTGTGCACATAAACCCTATGACAATAATCAACAAAGGCGACAACGAAATGAATCCTGTTGCAATACTTTCTCTTACACTTTTGTGCCCCCTGCACCCTGTTGCTCCCCCAGAAAATATGAAAGAAACGAAACAAAAGGAAAACATTGTGTGAATGAATACAAAACAAAATTAAAACGAATTTAACACAATGAAAAATGGGGTAATTGTCATGTGGAGTATGCACACATACCAATACACCGTATGTGAATATACTCGTACGGGTGCGTGTATGGACTCTTACATATGAAATCTGTAAAAACTAACATATGTATGTGAGAAATGTGGACGCATGTAAGAATGTGTACCTAAAGCAAGCAGGTGTAGGTAAAATGTAAAAGTGTAATGCATATGTAGGTAAATATACCTGCCATCTTGTGTGTTGAGTGATATGTGTATGTTTAAACAGTAAAAGCGATACTCACATGTGTTTATAAATATGCATATGCAGTTACGTATATTTTTATATTCGAGTACTTTACACAATTTCTTATGGGCAAATATTATGCACATAAACATCAGGCTTTGCAAAACATCAACAATCTTCGGTGATTCTTCTTGATTTTTAAGTTCGTCGATTAAATTATGTTCGGCAATTTGAGTGGCCCAGAAGCTACAAAACAAAGGGATATCGTACCTACCACACGATATCTCTTTATGTTTTGTCTTACAGTTTGACACAGCCCAGTTAGTATTGCACCAGTTTTATATCCTTATCTTCACATAGATTATATGACTTATAACAAATCCTTCGATGTTCCTCTATAACTTCTAATAAGTTAGACTGTTGTTTCGGTTAACAACTGTAATTAGTTTCAAGCTATTCCGAGCAATTCACTTCAGGCCGTTTAAACCAATGATTTTATACGACTTGAAGGAAGATATAAATTCTTAAAAGTGTATAAAATCTAGAATGAAAAACTTGGCGTGTTAAAACATGGCCCACAATGAGTAATACGTGTTACGTTGTTACTTTTCTTCCGATTTCTTCATACAAATTGAGATATTTACCAATAATCAACAATTGCTAAGGTGCAGTAACTTAAAATCCTACCTATCCTGTTTTTTTTGTTTGCGGGCTACAACTAAGGGTTAATTTTAAGAATGGCATTATATGAACCTCGATTAGCACAAGCGAGAACTGAATGAGAAAGGGCGACATTAATCCACGTATTGATTTAGTATAGAGTCGTCAAAAGTTGCGAACTCCGCCAAAGAAATGCTTTTGCACAAAACTCCCGGTTTTCGATTTCACCGTCTTGAAGAAAATCGATGCTATCTTTTACTGTCGGTCTGAAGGTGTATGTCCAACCATTGAGATGGGCTTAACTGATAACAAGAGGAATTTTTCTTTTACCAGAAACTCTTTAATATGCGTCTGTGCGTTAGTTTAACGTTTTTATCATCCGTATAAAAGCTGTGACAGAGTATTTTCGTTCAATCAGTCGAAAGCTTTCAGATAAGTTTCTGTTTGATTTATTTAATATATTTTATTATTTCATTTTATTATCAAGTCCCCTACTTAGGACTTTGGGGCAGCTGAAAGGACAAAGATACCCAGCCAAATTGAGAAAGATATTCCACCGTTAAATGTTTTTACCTTCGAGACAGTTAATTTCTTAATCTTAATATCATGAACTGAAAGTATATTATATGTTTCCAGCAATACCGTAAATATTTATACACCCCATAAGAAACAGACTATTTAAAAGTTATAATTCAAGTAAGTCAAATTTTGAAAGATACCTTTTTGTTAGATTTTATCGCAAAAATTTACTAAAATTGTGAATTGTCCAATATGTTAGTATTCAAATTACAACATATCGTGATCAATATGTCTCAGAAAATCTTTTAGAAAATGACAGAATGCAATAAGGTAGAGCCTTTTGTTTGGGATTACACAACTCTTTAACAAAGGTTTAAAAACTAGTTTGTAATACATGTAAACTTTATAACGAAATCCGTTGCATCGGAAAATTTTCTTTTTCTAAATTCTAAATCATTTTAACATTTATGAATATAATCTCAAGTAAGACTAAAATGCTGTTTATATAGAGTTATACATTTTTCGGTTTCAAAAGTAAAGTTAAATAAAACACACATAATTTATGATTTCGACGAGACTTTTATTTCATTATAATGTTTGGACCTTGTCATTGTGTACATAAATACAATGTCATTTAAATGACTGCCACTGTATTGGTTGCAGCAGTGGATCTTTTTGAGGTTCTTCCAGGATGCAATGGCTCTTCCACAATCACTTCTGGGTTCTCCGAGCCCTATATGCGAAAATTTTGCTTGTTATTGTAACCACCGAGTGAGAAATGAGCTCCATCGCTGAAGAAAATTTCGTTCGGTTGAAAGCTCACGTTTGAACCACCACATTTGTAGTAAGTTTTGACTATTTTTACGCGTTCCTCGGTTGTTAAACGATCCATATTTGCAAATGGCAAACCTTTAACTAAATAAATAACACTTCAGATAACAGGTATAATATTTAACAGCCAGATCAGCCGCTTTGAAACCACTAAAGGGATACCCGTACATACTATATTTATTAATGTAATGTACTTAAAATTCAATTTACCAATATGGCTTAAATAAGGCTTTTAAAAAATTGATGGATTATATGAATTTGAGCCAAGCATACAGCATAAAAAATTGATAGGACATTTCTGTTACTGGCACTGTTGTTTTTCAAAGTATAGGATGATTTTTTAAGATTTACGTTTTTCAGGTTGGCAGCACTGGTTGGTAATGGCATCCAAACGTCATATGTCAAAAAAATGTACAGTATACTCTGCCATTTCATCATGGAAAGACTGACAAACGAACATAGATTGCAAATCGTTGAAATTTATTATCAAAATTCATACTCTGTGACAAATGTGCATCGTTTGATACGACCATTTTATGGTCGTCATAATCGACCCGCTGAATCAACAATTCGTGCTGTCATCTCCAAATTTTGCACCAAATTTTCTTTGTTGGACATAAAACCATCGACCGAAGAAAGTATTGCAGCCGTAGCGACCAGTGTTAATGACGATCGTGAAATGCCAATTTGTCGCCGTTCTCAGCGATTGGGCATGTGTTACTCAACCACAAGGAATTTTTTTTTACCCCAATTGGCTGAGTTGAATTTGGTTGACATGTGGTTTCATCAGGACGGTACAACATGCCACACTACTCGTGAAACAATGGATATGTAGAGGGATGAATTTGGTGAGCAGCTTATCTCTCGATTTGGCCCTGTGAATTCGCCGCCAAGATCCTGCGATTTAACGTCTCTTGATTATTTCTTTTGGGAGGTTATGTCAAGTCTTTAGTCTATGTGGACAAGCCGAACACTATTGAAGCCTTACAGGATAACATAACAGGCATTATTCGTGGAATACAGGCCGAAATGCTGGAAAAAGTGATGAGAAATTGGACCTTCCGAATGGACATTTCGAGGCGGAGCCGCGGGCATCACTTACATGAAATTATCTCAAAAATTAAATGGCAAAGACCTATTTATCGATTCCATAATGATTAATATATGATTCAAATTTGAGTGTTTTGTTCGATTTTTAAAAAAAAAATACGATTAAAAAATTACGTCCGATAATAATATTTTATTTAAATACAGGACTTTTTTAGCAAAATTGTTTTCGAGTTCTTCGAAAATTTACTTTTTCAAACATCTGATTTTGGAGTAATCGGCCGGTAAAAAACACGTTAAAACAATTACGTATTTCTACAGTGTATCTTTATCATGCATGAAAATCAAATTAATTGTGATGTTTTACTCTTTAAGTCTCGCACAGTTACAAAACTTGTCATCAACTCATCTTGAAACTATCCCAGACAGGAATGACATGTCAAAGATTTACCTTCATCGGTTGGATGATATGATGATGATCTAAGCACACATATATTGCATATATAATTTTGCAGACTACTTTGATAATATCAGAATTAACATTAACAATAAACACATCTTTGAAGTGTTCTGTAAATTTGGAATGATTTGAATAAGAAGTCTTCCAGGATAGAAGCAGACGAGTCGGAAACGATGAAGAAATGTTATTATCGACAAACCATTTTTTAAAAAGTGTACATGAAAGAGACGATAAGTGTTAAATGTGACTTGGAGAAGAAATGTTGTGCTCACTTTGAATATGTAACGCTCTTATAATTACAATGTTTTAATTTTCAGCTCTAGTTCATAAAATGTCACTTAGAAAATTTTATGAAAGGTATACGAGTACGGTTGGTAAATTGTTTAAAATATTGATTTGCTGCACTATTATTTATTTTTTTTTTTTTTTGGAAAAATTAGTTCTTACGTTGTTATTTCAATGCTTTATAGTGAGCATTGGCAAAAGCACAGATTAAGTTTTCGAGAAATCGCGTAAATACGAGGTGTGATTAAAAAAACGGGTTTTTTCAAATTTCGTCAGTTATGTATGTTCGATTTTCGCATTTTTTTTGTTATGTTGGTACACACGTCTGTTAAAAAATGTGACAATATCAGCCATTTTGGATTGTCAGTTTGTCTTTGATAGATGAAAAGGTTAGTCGTGTTTTGGTGGGCTCTTCGCTTTTTTACTATTCGAAAAAATGGATCAAAGAAACTGTATTGAGTTTTGTGTCAAAAATGAAATTAAATGTGCAAGGACACTTGAAATGTTGACTGTGGCGTTTGGCGAGTCTACTATGAGCAAAACACAAGTTCAATTGTGGTATAACCGGTTCTGAGGAAGGCCGAGAAGATGTCAATGATGATGCTCGTCCTGGTCGCCCGAGCACGTTAACAACCGATGAAAACATTGAAACAGTGAAGAAAATGATTTTGGATAATCGTCGAATTGCTATTAGAGAGATTTCTGATGATGTTAGCATATCGTTCGGCTCATGCCAAGCAGTTTTTACGGATGTTTTAGGCATGAAACGTGCGGCAGCGAAGATTGTTCCAAAATTTGCTAAATTTTGAGCAAAAACAACGTCGCGTGGACATCGCTCAGGAGCTGTTGAACGTCGTCAACGACGATCCAGATTTCCTCAAAAAAGTCATATCTGGTGACGAATCATGAGTGCACGGCTATGACATTGAAACTAAAGCCCAATCATCCCAATGGAAGCGTCCAGAAGAGCCAAGACCAAAAAAGCACGCCAAGTTCGGTCAAATGTGAAGGTTTTTCTCACTGTTTTCTTCGATTGCAATGGCGTGGTGCATCATGAATTTTTGCCACAAGGTCGTACGTTCAATAAGGAATACTACTTTGAAGTTATGCGCCGTTTGCGCGAAGCAATTCGTCAGAAACGCACAGAATTGTCGAAAAACCAATCATGGATTTGGTGCCATGATAACGTACCAGCTCACACATCGATGCTTATGCGTGAGTTTTCGGCCAAAAACAAAACAGCAATCATGCCTCAACCACCGTATTCACCGGACTTGGCCCCCGCTGACTTTTTCCTTTTCCTAAAACTGAAGACACCGATGAAAGGAAAGCGTTTTGCTACGATTGAAGATGTAAAAGAAAAATCGAAACAGGAGCTGTTGGCGATACCAAAAAGCGCGCTTTAGAATTGTTTTGAGGATTGGAAAAAACGCTGGCACAAGTGCATTATATTTGAGGGGGACTACTTTACAAATAAAACAGAAATTGATGAATAAATAAATACTTTTTGGGAAAATTTGAAAATAACGGTTATTTTTTGGTCACATCGTATACATCCACGTCGCTTACGCACTCTCAACCAATTAATAATGTTATTGGAAAGCTGTGGTAAATCCAAATTTGGCTTAAACTATTTTCAAAATACTGTTAATACCGATCAACAATATGAACTTGTAAAACTATAGACTGGACATCAAATTGGGTGCGGTGGTTTTAAAAACAGTCACATTTTTTCTGTAATACAAACCAGTTTGGCGGTTTTCGGTTTCGGTTTTGTGCTAAGTGCTACCTACTTATTTTTGCTAATTTACCGATAGTTTATAACACTGAAGAAAGAATAATAGGCCACGGCCAATGAATTGTTTGAGATATAAAGATGATGTTTGGTTCCTACATCACTGGCATAGAGAGCAAAAGGCAGACGCTGCCACGCTTATTTTCAGACATCCGTTAAAGCAGCCTCGGTAATTGACAGGTCAGCATAAAAATTTGACGATGTATTACTTTTGATCATAAATTTATTATATGCTATATGAGGTTAAGACTTGGAAAAGGAAAATGGCAATGACTATCCACTTCCAACAATTCTTCACCCTTTAAGCTGCAGTTTTTAATGGATCATAATGTGTGTCCTGCATCGCACGTTCATGAACGGAATTTCCAACTCTTTCGCTGCCCCCTTCCCACTCTTAGCTACGAATGAATACAACAACATACTCGCATAGCAGTACAATATTTAATGTTAAATTGCTTGCAATTATGCTGATGTTTTTCCTACCTTTGATGCTGTTGTTGTTACCTTTTGCTGCAACTGCTGTTGGTGGCGTTTTTATACTCCCCTACACTTTTGTACTTAAGCTACTGTTGCTAATGTTGTTATTGTTGCTTATATTTCACTTTTCATTCATTTTAATTCTTATAATTTCTCCCTTTGTTGCATTTTTGTTGCTGCCATTGTACTGTTTTGGTTTTCCTACTTGTCTCCTGTAATTATATTTAAATTTTATTGTTACGGTTAACATGTTCCCCCCTTCCCCGCATGTACGAGTACATCTGTGTAAGCGCGAGCGATGCATAGAAGAACAATGTGGATGTGTTCGTGCCGGTGTTTTCTTTTTTTGTGTCACATTTTACAGTTTTGCGTTTTAATTGCAGTGCAGTTGGAGCAGGAGCAGTGCAAAAAAAAAAAAAAAAATATATATATATAACTACATCGCCAGCACCAACAATATTTGCCATCGCAACAATAATAACACATTCAGCTATTAAAAATGCTTATTTGCTTAGTTTAACATACATAAATGCTACCACTGAACATGTAAACAAGGGATGACAAATTTAGTACCATGGCATTGTCAATCCCGTTTGGCGTTTGAAAGTACCTCCGTTTTGTCATGATCAATTTAGAACGTTTTTGTAGCCACTTCTGCATTACAACATGGATGAGAGCGAAAACAAGATTGAAGCAGGCAGATATGGATACGAACAATTCACTGAATTCAAGCTACATCGTCCATAATATCAGCTGCTACCAAAAGCGAATCAGTATAAACGAGCAATTACAAGACCTTTATTAAGATTTCGCTAAAGCTTTGGTGCTATAAGAAATGTAATTTTCTATAAAAAGCCACAAAATCCAAACATTTTTCCGAATCTGCTTATAAATTTTTTTATAAATTACCAGCCGTCATTGCCTTAAATTTGTACAACATAGCAAATGTACTTTTTTTCATTGATTTTTCAAATTTATAATAGTACTATAGATTCGAGCTGTACTTTCCCAACCGAATACCATCTCAAAGAATATGATTTATCATCTAGAGTAGGACGCGTTATAGAGTCCCTATGTTACACATGCCCCTTAGTCATATGCCTGCCTGACTTTTCACAATTTATACCCAACAAACAAGTTTATTAAATGTTTATGATTGGTCAAACGCATATGTAAGCGCCCCAGCAAAAAAATAAAAGTGGAAGATTTTCAAAAAGAATCACATTTTCACCACTTTTAAACTGCTTCCCAAAAAAAACGGTAATGAAGTGCTTAAAAACATTGGATCGATTCCCATTTATCAAGTATGTACCAGATTCTACTTTGAAGTAAAAGTAGTTTGAAATCACTTCAATTTGACACTTGGGTGTTCTGAATTTTACTTTTTACTTTTCATTTCCGTTTTGTTTTCGAACATCAATTCGTAGTGAATTGCATTGTTCTAGAAACTACTTTTAGGCAAACAGAAGTGGTTTAAAAATACTTTGAAATTTTATTGTGAAACAAAAATTTTTGCAAGTAAACATGTAAGTATAATAAATAAAAGTGGTCAGATTCCTTTGGTTGAATAAAAATTTTCCTTGTTTGGAGGGGAAAACGCAAGAATACAACGCAGGAAGCAATAATGCTACGTTTTATGCAAAATAATCCAGACCTGGAAAAAGGGGACCATGTAAAATTGGAAGAATTGTGAAATCTTTTTGCGGCTTAGTAATTTCCACGTGAGTTCCATCAATGCATCCTACTACACCGGGAATACCAAATTTTTGCATGAAGTGGCACTTAGACAAATTGTGTTCATCAACTGTCACCACCTGAGACAAATATATTTTTCTAGAACAATAAGCACTCGATTTAAAATTTTGCAGGTGGTGCTCCGTGCTAAGGCCACATTAGTGTCTCTTCCGACCCCTCGTTGAAATCCTCCTTCTACTAAAGATCGTAATGTGGCAGCAAGCTGTAGTTCTGCCGGAATGGATGACTTGGGCAGTCTCAATTTTATGCAATGTAAAATGTTACGAAATGCATCTTGATTGATGCGATAATTTTGTAAAAACCTAATAGTTTTTATTAAAAGTATATTGAATGTACTTAAGTACTTACGTAGTGTCGCTCAGATCCAGAGGATTTGAGTGATCCCGCAAAATCTGCCTTGGTAATTTTGCTCTTGCGTATTCATTGGTTTTGGTATATAGTGGACACAAACACCCCATTTATTATTTACTTATCCTTTATTTATTTATTTTTATTATTTATTTATCCTTTAATTTCATGCAAAAAAAAAAAAAAATTACAAATAGCAGTTTTAATAACTAAATTTTATTTTCAAGTCAATATCAGCTGTTTATAACTTCTGTTTTCGAACTTCATTTCATATGAGAAAATGAAACAACAAACCACTTCATTTGCAGAACATCCAAAACGAAACGTTAACTTTTCAAATCGTATTTTACTTTAATTCCACTACTTTTTTGGAACATACCTGTATAACTTTTAATACTTAAAACACAACATATATAAAGTACTCCTAAATCTCTTTCTGAGCGTTACATAATATGCTCCGAAGACGTAATTTTGGTTAGCTGATGTAAAGAAACTCCATTTAAAATTTTTAAGGAAAATAATTCTCTATCCACCTTTATATGACGATGGGTATAATAAGTTTGTCATCCCATAAGTAAAAACTAAAAATACTCAATACTCGTCATAAGAATTTATGTCGCTAACATCCGTTCCAAATATTGTGGTTTTCAATAAATGGTTCATGATGTAAAGGGTGTCCCAACAAGAACGCAAGATTTAAATTTGGCGCCATTCGAAGTGTCATTGTTTGACATTTGAACAATTGTTATTGTTTGCTAGTAGAAGGTACGAGATTAGTAAAAATGGAGAACTACACGAATGAACAACGCATTTTTATTGTGAAATTGTTTTTGGGGTCGCAATAATGTTCCAAAACAGTCAACTGTAAAGAGATTAATGGATAAATTTGCCAAAACTGGGTCTGTTAGTGATGTAAAGACAACAACGCGCCTTCCACCAGGTCGATCGACCGAAACTGTCGCAGCTGTACGTGATGATGTCGCTTAAACTCCATCCACCTCAATTCGACACCGAGCTCAGCAAAATGCTGTCTCCAAATCCACTATGCAGCGAATTTTGACCAAAGATTTGCATCTCCATGCATAGAAAATTCAATTGACTCAGGAACTGAAGCCAGCTGACCATGGACAGCGAAGGGAGTTCGTTAATTAGCTATTGGAGAGGCAACTTGAAAATGCTGACTTTGCCGATAAAATCATCTTCAGTGGCGAGGCCGATTTCCATCTTGATGGCTTCGTCAGTAGGCAAAATTGTCGCATTTGGGGTGAGAAAAATCCTCAAGTGATTCACGAGAAGCAAATGCATCCTCGGCGTGTTACTGTGTGGTGTGGATTTTGGGCTGGTATCGATATCGTGAAATGATAACCAGTTGTTTCGTGCCTAGAATTGAAGAAACGAATGGAGATATGCAGCTTATCGTACCTTAACTCCAACCAAGTGGTGGTCAGAGTCTCTGCTAGCATCACGGATCACACGGATATTCATGACACTACAAGCATATCATCAATCTATTACCAAGTGATCGACTTGATTCCTCGTGTTATGATCAGAAAACAGATATGCTGCCTCGTGGATATCATAGCGCGCGAATTTGGTTGCATTTACTACCATATTATGCACTTCAATGAAAGATACCAGGCTGAATCCACTCTCGAGAATGTTTTAATGTAGAGTGGATTTTTCGGCTGTTGGATATAGCCGAACAACAACAATCGTGGTAAGGGCAGTGATCACATACATCATCCAGGCACTCATAGAATGTATTTTTGGTTTCCTCATAACAAATCTACATTTGAATTTATGCGTGGGTAAACGGGTGTTTCCTAGGATGCTTTGTACCGTTTACCCCTAAAACGCAAGCCTCTCTGCCCGATCCTGTAAGTTAAGCAGGCAAAGGATGATGCTTGCGTACAAAAACAAAGTAGTGTAGTCTTGTGCCAAGCGCCCTAGAAACAGGTGGATTATGTCTTAGGGTCCACCTATAATATGTTATGGTTAAAAAAATAATTACGCTCCTGGCAACAGGAACGGACATAGAGAAGCCGTCGAGAGATATCGGAAGATTTATCTTTTCCGCTTTATGAAGGAAGGCAGAAGCTTGGAAAACACAGTTCATTGTCTATCGAGGTGTTCCTAGATAACCTCACTGCTAACCGGGATGAAGCTCACTTCATACCAAGTAACTTCAAAGGTACTTTGGCTGAGAGAGTAAGCGGGCCCTGAGGAAGTTTTTCCAAGGGGACCTACTTCTTATCTCGAAGGTAGTTCGACTAATCCTTTCGGGATTAGTTTGGGTTCCCAAAGAGGTGCTGGCTGCCGCAATAAGAAAAGAATTATAAACAAGAAAAGAAATATAGAAGACAGTCCCATGTGTGATGGCATACCATGAGTAAGGCCTCACGGCGAGACTCATGTAAATAAACACAGTTGATTGATTGATCCAAATTTGTGCCTTTCTGTAGGGCAGCTGTATTAGATGTAGTAGTCTTTACGACGAGTTCATCCTTGTGTCTCTTTGTATTTATCAAAGACATCCGCACCTTCTCTGTGAAGACCACGGACTTTCCGGTTGCATATGCTTAGAAAATTTCCACATTCGCACAACATTTGAGGAGAGGGTCCATTCCTTTCTTTTTCTTCCATGTTTCCATGGCATTTTTTATGGATGAATGGTTTCTCAGGCCACCGTACTATTAAGATGGTCGTAAACTGGCTAAAAACATCTGTCCACGTAGAGCTCATGTCATGTCATAAAGGAATAAATGGTGCAGGGTGCCATGACGTCGGTTGTAGCAAACTTAAATACACTTGTCTAATTTTGCACATTTACAGCTAACCTCAGTGTTTGCTGGGAGTAACAAACAATTTTTATGTGGCTACAATGGTTATTTTCTTATTGTTGCTGTTTTATACGTTTGTGTGCATTTTTAACATCTAATGATGAAAAGTATTTCATTATAATAATTTTGTTAAGAGCACCTAGGAGTCCATGCATGTATTTATACTAACACAAACATACAATTACATTTATTTCTATGACACACACATGGCAAAGCAAATTCTAACAGGGAATGCAACAATATCCTTGTGGCGCAGTTGGATTGCATTGTGTCCTCCGTACTGGCACTAGATTAAGTGTGGAAAAAAATTGTTTAAAGTACTTAACACACCATTTTAGATGAAGAAAAAAGAAGCTTAATTGTCCTGGAAATGCATTGTTAATTTCAAATATATTCCATACACCCATACTAGCACACAATCTTAGAAAGGTTCACTATTCAGTCTGAATATTACATTGTTTGAACATTCTTATAGCACACACACACACATACCCATTTACACTCCCATATACCAGACTATTGTTTGGTCGTGTATATTGTTATGCGGCAAGACTCTTCTCGGCATAAAGTGGGCGCACACACATACACTATACTATTGTGTGCATACACATACATTTTTGGTAACCAAAACAAGTGTTGCTGGTAAGAAAATTTCAAGTGGTCTTTGTTTTAATTAGTGTAATAAATCAATTATTCCAATTAATTTAACAGGACATGCTATTTGAGTAGGGTTATTTTTCATCTTCTTTTAAAAATGAGAAAATCAATTTTTTGTCGTCGGCCATGACGGTTATGGAATCAGGTAATTTAAAACTCAGTGTAGAGTATAAATCGTTCAATTTTGCATTTATTTCAATATTAGTCAGCCGAATATTGTGTGTATTAAACCAAGCGATGTCACCGCCAAAATGAATTGCTAATATTTAATGGGTTAGTAGTAAGAAAACGAAACCTACTACTTATAGGTAAATACAAGACACAAGTTGATTTACTACAAGGTGTAAATTTCAAATTGACCAAGCAAATATGACATTTAGAAACTTGGTTTATAATTAGAAAAATTATTTATTATTGCTAACGACTGTCCCGTCAGTGTTTAAAAATGAGTGACTTTGAAAAATATATGTTGACCAGCAGTTGCTGCCATTATTAGTTACGTATATTTTTTAATGTAACATATATATTTATATATATTTAATATATTAGATGCGCAACTAAGTTCCCGCTGTTTGCCAATAGATGGCGCCAGCTGTAAGTCGATTCTGCCATAAAACTAAATGTCATAAGGCAAGCTTAGGCATATGGTAAACATACCGCCTCGACATAATAAAGATTTTCTTTTCACGCCATTTTCTTTTAGTTGTGTGAATATGTATGATTTTGTGCCAAATAATATTGATCTTCTTCTTTCAATCGAAGAAAACTGCGGCTGAAGTCCATCGAGAGCTTAAAAACGTTTACGGAGATGGTCTTTTAAGTGAAATAGAATATCGAGATTGGTTCGCGTGAAAAAAGACGAAAAGCCTTTGAAAAAAAACTAAATTGACGGCACTGCATTGAGGAATTACCCGCCAAGCCTTTTTTAAGCGATTGCATGGGTTGAGAATGATTCAAAAGCAAGGAAATTGGGTTGCTAATGAGTTGAAGCCAAGGGGCGCTGAGCGTCGTTTTTTCTTCTGCGAACGACTACTTCAGCAGAAAAAAACATCGTACTCTAACGGGTAATAAAAAAGGATTCATTACTGCAATCCAAAGAAAATAAAGTCATGGGGGCTACGCGGTCATGCTTTTACGTCGTCATGCTGCGAAGATTATGCTCTGTATTTGGTGGGATCAGGTCGGTGTTATTTATTACGAGCTGTTGAAACCAAGCGAAATCATCACTGGGGATCGGTATCGGCTTCGGCGATTGAGTCGAGCTTTGCGAGGGAAATGCCCACAATACTCGTACGCGGAGAGGCACGAAAAAATGATTCTTCAGCATGACAACGCTCGGCCTCACGTGGCCAAGCCCGTTAAAACCTACCGGGTAACGCTGATATGGAAAATCTTATCCATATTCTCCAAATATCGTCCCGTCCGATTATTACTTGTTCCTTTCGATGGCACACGGTTTGGCTGACCAGCACTTCCACTCATGTGACGACATCAAGGAATGGCAAGATTCGTGGATAGCCTCAAAAGATGAATAGTTTTAGCGTGACAGAATTCGAGCTTTGCCAGAAAGATGCGAAAAGGTTAATGCTAGCGATGGGCAATACCTCCTATAAATCATTTGTAAACATGTTCTTATAATAAAGTTGCATTTTTATAAAAAACAGCGAGAAGTTAGTTGCGCACCTAATATATGTATATATCTATATATGTATACCTATATATATGTATATTGGCCTACAAATGTACAATTAATCAGTAAATAAATTACATACATATATTGCAAACAAAACTTGCGTGATATCTATTCGAAATTACTATCGCTTGCCGCACTTGCCTCGGCGACGCATTTTAACGAATTGAAGAATTTCAAAACTGTGTGAAAAATAAACTGTACCTTCACCGAAAACCCTTACCCAGAGTTATAGATCAAGACCATGGACAAAAACCTAAGTCACAGCAGTGGACGAGTTAGGAGTCACTGGAAAGACATTAACCTAGGGAAATCGGGTAATTTGTGTGGGAGATACCAAAAGGGGTGTTTTAACATTCCCCAATTACAATCCCAATCTATGGTCTGGAAAAATACTAGGCTGTGCAAAGTGTTGAGAAATTTCATTAAGATTTACGACAGATATCTTGCCAAACAGTCGACCCGTTGGACGGACAATCTAATCAATCTAATTTATAAAAATTCCTGAAAAACATTTGATCAAATGATATTTGGTTCTTGAAACGCTTTCTTCTAAGTGTTACACTTTTAGTCGTATCAACTGATATACCTTTATTCTTTCGGGTGAAAATCTTAAAAAGAATATTAAATCTTAAGAGAAAAAAAAAAAAATTAAAAGGTCGATTAAATTTTACTTGTTTTGTTTTTTTGTCTGCACTTATTTCAGAGTCGAATTTTTATTCAGTTTTTCGGACTGACGAATTTCATTAAAGCACGGACTGATTACAAAAAAAAAAAAAATCAAAGCAAAAAATTAATGCAGACAAAGAAAATAAAAAAAAAACAGCGGGAACTTAATTGCGCATCTAATATATAGGGTGGCGCATAAGCAACATTAAGATTTGATCAGAGAATAAATTTCTTGTTTAAGTCTTTTCTTTTCGTCTCTCTACAAAATTAACTAAATACTACTTGGGAAATTTATAATGGAAAAACTCAGCACAGAGCAAAGAACCAAAGTTGTTCAATTTTACTTTGAAAGGCAGCATTCGATTATTCAGATCATATCGAAATTTCTTTCATGTTCAAAATGCGCCTAACGCTCCAACAATTTACCGATTGGTTCAGCGTTTTTGAGCAACAAGAAGCTGTCTGTGATCTTCCGCGTGCTGGAAGACTTCGTACAGTTCGAAATGAAGTGATCATTGCTCGAGTGCAAGCAAATATTGAGGAAAACCCCGAAGCTTCCACCAGGCGACGTTCTCAGCAGTTAGAGATGTCTATGTGGTCTTTGCAAAGAATTCTACATATGTAAAAGATGCAATTGTTTCATGAGTTAAAACCAAATGATGCACAAGAACGCATTGCATATAGTCGCCGTTAACTTTACTTATGCGCTACTCTCTATATGTAGCTCATCATACATACATACATACATATATATATGTATATTTGTAGACAATCGGATCAGGAACAGACGTTTAAAAAGTTCAGCATATCTTACAGACAGTGAATCTATGTTATAAATTATTACATTGACACAGGAACTGATGGTGAAAGGATGTGGATGTCCCAACAAGAACGCAACATTTAAATTTGGCGCCATTCGAAGTGTCATTATTTGACATTTGAACAATTGTTATTGTTTGCTAGTAGAAGCTACGAGGTTAGTAAAAAAGGAGCGCTACACGAATGAACAACGCATTCTCATAGTGAAATTGTTTTACCAAAATGGTGAAAGTTTTGCGTCTCAATTTGGGGTCACAATGCTCCAAAAGATTCAACTGTAAAGAGATTAATGGATAAATTTCTCAAAACTGGGTCTGTTAGTGATGTAAAGACAACAATGACTGATGCAGCAATTGAATTGTTTCTCTGGCTGTATGACATGTGGTGCCGTCTTGTTGAAACCACATGCCCTCCACATTCATTTCTTCAATTCTAGACACGAAAAAAACTGGTTATCATTTCACGATACCGAACACCATTGACTGTTTGCGCTTGACATGCCTCTTTTTCATAAAAAAGGGTCCAACGATTCCTCCAGCCCAAAATCTACATCACACAGTGACCCGTTGAGGATGCATTTGCTTCTTGTGAATCACTCGAGGATTTCCCTCACCCCAAATGCGACAATTCTGCATATTGACGAAGCCATCAAGATGGAAATGGGCCTCGTCAGTGAAGCTGATTCTATCGGCAAAATCAGTACTTTCATGTTGTCTCTCCAATAGCCAATTAACGAACTCCCTTCGCTGTCCATGGTCAGCTGGCTTCAGTTCCTGATTCAATTGAACTTTGTATGCAAGAAGATGCAAATCTTTCACAATGAGAATGCGTTGTTCATTCGTGTAGCGCTCCATTTTTACTAACCTCTTACCTTCTACTGGCAAACAATAACAATTGTTCAAATGTCAAACGATCACACTTCGAATGGCGCCAAATTTAAATCTTACGTTCTTGTTGGGACATCCTTTACCTTTAATATTTTGTTAAATATTTTATATAATATTTTATTTTATGAACTACCATTACCATTAAAATGCTGCTGAATCGACAGAATAGAAATCATTATTATCATATAGCGCTTACGAGTTTAAATGCTTAATACATACTAATTAAATGATATTCCTGTGAAGAATGAGATATCATACTTACTACTTTTGTTTCAATAGTTGAATACATGCTTACTATAGAGTCATCCAAAACTGGTATAATTTCAATAGGCTGTTCGACAACTTGCATTAACTTGCTATAATTCCTTATGCCTTTGTAAGTGTTCTACAAAATATCGGGAAATTAGGCAGTCAGACAGCGCGTATAACGGCTATGTCAACTTGCATTGGACTGTGGTGAATATCGCGACGTTCGCTGGTGTGATTTAAGCATTTCAAGCCTTCTTTCAAGAAGACTGGAATTTGTCATGTGTTATTTATATACGATATATTCAACTAAATAGTATATAATTAACATATAAATAACATTTTTGTTTGTGAAAACTTTATAAATTTTGCAGACGAAACATTTCAAGTCATTGGATAGAATATATAATGCTTATAGATTTAAAATTACTGCTGATTTGTATTATCGTCGTGTTCAAAATAGTTTATAATTAAATATGTAATTCTAAGGAAATCAATTTGTTTCGAAGTTGTTAATGCCGAAATCATACCACGCACCATAGCATCGTTATCGTCATCATTATGGTCCTGGTCACAGAGCAAATGGAAGCAAATAGTACGTGTGTTGGATATGCAGTGTACCAATAATGAAATTGTAAACATTAACACACAAGGAAGCTTAAAGATGAACACAATAAATACGGTGGCACACATGTGCACGAACCAAAAGACACAATACCGAAGGGATTTTCACCATTTCATTTTCTAATATTGGACAATGAAATTGCGAGGCGGCAAAAACACATCTTCTCTCCTTACCTTCGGTATCATCGTCATCTTCATCATCATCAACATTGTTCTCATCGCTGTCGTCATCGTTATCCTCGCCGAATTCATCCGTTGGTCGTTATTGTTTCATTGGTGGATTCGGCGCAGAAAATGTAATCGATTATATGAAAGTCTTTAAATTACAAAGGACAATAAACAAACTCAGAGCACACGGAGTGAGGGCAGAGAAAAGCAACAGAATGGAAGCAACGGTTTATATGATGTTGCCTCTGGCGAAAAACGAGAGACTAACAGAGAGTATTGCTAAATGTCAAAGTGAGAGAAAGAGAAAATGGTTATTGGAATCAACAAATGAGAATGCTTGACAGGACGATTGCAGTTCGAAAGCCATATTGAAAACAACTTCAATTAAACATGTTACTCTGAGTAGAAACCGATATGGGCCATCTACAAAGCATTCGGGACAATTTATGTCAAAACTCACCACTCAAATTCGAAATTATGAACTCTCTCCGCTGTCAGAGAGCTATAGCTACGGAGTTATTATCTCATTGACGACTGGGAGACAACAAAGGATATAGGGAGCATAGATTCAGGTTAAGCTCCTCATTATCGGGTTGTAGTTGTTGTTACGTATTGTGGTGCCTCACATATAACGTCAATCGTTAAATCGTTATGAGATTCATTTTCTCGCCGTTTTCAACGATGTTCCTTTTCTCTAGTCGCCAGCCAAAACTCCAAATTAAAACCACACAAACTCTTACACTCCCCAATCGACACAAAATACTGAACGTCAACTGAACCGATTGTAACTGTATAGTTTGTACGACTACATTAGCTTGTACCGCACGGCGAACGACGAACAACAGCAGCAGCATGGCTGGCTGGCTGGCATTTGGATACTTGCAGGACGTCAACTTGGGTTCTATGTTTTTCGCACTACATATACTGTGTGTATAGGTTTTTCTGGTGTCCCAACGAATGCACGATTTTTCAGTAAGAAAAGCGTCTCCTAACGGTTTAGTACGTACGCTTTGCGTTTCATACAATAACAGTGTACACGTTCTTTACGTTACGTTTTCCGTTTGGCGTAATAAGACCACCGTAGGGTTCTTGTTGTGATTCGCTAAAAAATGTCGTACTGTCGCTGAATGTTGAACGTATGAGTTGTACGTACGAAATGTCGCTTGTGTGTATTTTTCGTATGTTGAATGCATGAAAAGAAAAGAAATGCAAAATAAAATAGAACAAAATAAACCAGTTTAAAATGTAATTAATTATTTTTTTTATGTTACGATCGCCAACGTACAGCAGCTCTCTGAGTGATTTTCCCCATCAGCTATTTGTTTCACGCGGGTTTTTAGCAAGGCGAGTCAAATAAGCATATCAACACGGATTCTGTACAAGGATAAAAAGTTGGCAAATTACCCTGCAATAGATGGCTAATTGTCAAAGACATCTTTTTTTGTTTAATCGATGAAAAATGATGGCAACACATATTTCAAAATGGGCAATTTAACTAGCTGTTATTGCAGATGTATTTATAATGCTGTGTTTTTTTATTCAAATTAGTATTTTTTTCTTTTCCTTTATTTAATAATTCAATAATTCTTATATGGTTATCAAAATGGTTAACTCATATTCAGTCTTATGTTGAGCTGTATTAAAAATATGAATGTGTAGAACAAAAGGCAGATTTATATAGTCACCTACAGGTAGGATGTAGTATGTAGGCTGCTTTGCTAATTACTGAACTGAAGCCTGGAATATTCATGCAGATAAATTGGCATTATTAATTCTTAACTCTCACTGACCTCCCAATTTTCTGTCTTTTTGAAAGTTTTTTAATACAATTTTATTTGACGGTCCACAGATTTCACTACAACTGCAATTAAACAAAATGTTTGCATAGCTGTCTTAAACTATGTTGTATAAACTTTTTCACATTCGTTCCTTAATGAATATTTTGCATATGCAAGGAAAAACTCGGTCATCAGGTGCTGATTTCAACCGACAACAAACAACTTCCAAACAGACATCAAGTGCACAAATATATTTTTCACAAATTTCGGATAACGAAATTACATTCCAAAAATATTTATGGTTGTTTGTTGTTGTCATTTCACATTTTCATGTGTGTGTATAAAGCATAAAAGGATCATAAAAAAAAAAACGAATAAAAGTTGATTTTGGCGGCAGCCGTTGTTCTCAAACAAAATAGAGCATACCATGTGCTACTTGAAATTTCAGAGTCTTTTGCCCTTTTATATGTTTATATTTATCTAAATATAAATAACCTAAATAGAAAGCATAAGAAAACTCCTAATTGTCGCTCTAGTTTGTGGACCAGACTACAGTCTGTAGTCCTTATTCTGTGGTAGCCTAAAAAAAGGGAAATTACTGTCATATAAAGTAATTAAAAAACAGTAAATACATTTAACGTTGCCGTTAAAAGTTTTATTTTAAGAATTGAATTTTAGAGATTATTTTATCTCTTTTTTTGGCTTTGAAAATACAAATTTTTGCCTTGAAAATAAAACTCATGAAATAACTTATTTCCATCACCAAAAAAAAAAAGAAAAAACAATATTTGTAATTTCTTATTTTCGATCGAAAAACAAAGATTATTTATAAATCTTTCTATTCAAAAAAAAAATTCATGAGTTGTATTTTTAAATAAATTTAACGTTGTCGTTAAAAGTTTTTTTTTAAGAATTGCATTTTAACGATTATTTTATGTCTTTTTTTTGCTTTGAAAGTACAAATGTTGCCTTGAAAATAAAACTCATGAAATAACTTATTTCAATCAACAAAAAAAAAACAATATTTTTAATTTTTTATTTTCGATTGAAAAACAAACATTATTTATAAATCTTTCTATTCAAAAAAAAAAAAAAAAAAAACAACAAAAAAAAAAAAACATGAGTTAAATTTTTAAGTAAAAAAAATAATAATTATGAACAAACTGCTCGTGTTACAATAGTAACTTTTTAAGTTCTATAATTGTACTCATTTGTAAAATTTATGCGAATTTTTATACTTTTGTGAATGATTCTTGACGTCTTTTGTGTTGTGTTTTGTGGCTCCCAATGGAAACAGTTTAAATTATGGAGTTGTTCACATGCAGTAAAGCTTTAATCCAAAATGTGTGTAATTTCACAAGGACACATCTTCGAATATACGTATTACTTCTGTACCATGACCCTGGCAAATAGTACCACATTATCATCCCCAAAAGTATGAATCAATGTGTAAGCAAAGATTTCTCTGTGAGCAAGAAATTCTTCCCAAATAAATTGAAAAATCTGTTCAAAATATTGCTTTAAAGTACTTCATGAAAAAGGACTCTTTTCGTCTCACATTCAAATGTGTTGCTCGTTGTGGGTTTTATTCATCCGAAGAAATGCAGTTATAAATCATTTGATAGGGCACCAAGATACGAGAATTTATTATAGCAAATATTTTTAAACTGAATATGTGCCATGATTTTTAATGTCGGCCGGTGAAAACGAGGGCCGCCGCAATTCTTTATAAAACTTTTCAACATTTTCCCAGCCCGCCGCATTGTGAGCTATATCTACATTACTCTTCTGGTATCTTCCACACACACAGAGCGACTTTTTGCCTAATTTGTAAACTGTAATAAAACACATTTGTGTTCATTATTTGATTTTATAATCGCTGGCAAAATCTGAAAAAAAAAAATTAATCGATTAATCACAAATCGATCATCATTTTATTTTATGATCCCTGGCAAAATCTGAAACTCAAAATCGATCGATTAGCCACATATATTCCTGTATTTTCCACACAAATGGTCGGTCCAAGTCCCCCCTTCTCGGTTTAATATCTTTTATTAAATTAAATTCAAATTTGGTGTATGTTAAGAACAAAATCCTGGGATTCTTCCCGTTTCCATTCAAATGGCAATGTGCTGGTGCTGCCCGCTTGTTCGAAAGATATCTTCCTGATGTCAGCCCTGCTTTCTCTAGAATATTTTCTACCTACACTGTATTTTTTACCACTCTTCATCTAAGCATTATCAAAGTAAGTGGTTGTTCTAACCGATTTCTGATTGTTCAAGTTCAGAGAATAAAAGGAAAAAGAAGTGTTCTATTCAAAATACTAATTCTGATGTCTTTTTCTTTCTTTTTCCTAATTGGTGAACAATTTCTGGGAGAAATACTGCGCTTTCTAACTCAATATTTCTGGCTCAGCTTTGTAACACTTTCGTTCATTCGCAGGAAACCCCAAAAATGGCATTTTAGCGCTTTCAGTGTAAATTAAGCGTTAGGGTCTCAGCACGAAAACTGAGTGCTTTGCCATACTCCTTCTAACACCCATCGTAGAAATTTCTGAAATTTAATTTTTCCCCTGTAATTTCGGAATAGCCTAATTTTTTTCCCATTGCGTTGATGTGCAATTCACTGTAAAGCCAAAAAAAAAATAATAAATCTGCCAAACTTTTTGGTACCACCAAGAAAAGCAACCGATCTAACTTTTAAAGGGTGATTTTTTAATCGTAGTTTTTGTTTTTTTTTTTAACGAATTAAACACTCAAATTTGCACTATATATTAAAATTGTTTATTGGAATCGTTAAACTGGTCTTTGCCATTTAATTTTTAAAGACAATTTCATGTAAATGTTGTCCGCGGCTCCGTCTCAAAATGTTCATTCGGAAGGTCCAATTTTTCATAACCTTTTCGAGCATTTCGGCCTGTATTCCACGAATAACGCGTGTTATGTTGTTCTGTAAAGCTTCAATGGTATTCGGCTTGCCCACATAGACTAACGACTTGACATAACCTCACAAGAAATAATCAAGAGGCGTTAAATCGCAAGATATTGAGCGCCAACTCACAGGCCCAAATCGAGAGATAAGCTGCTCCCAAAATTCATCCCTCAACATATCCATTGTTTCAACATATTTCATTGTGGCACCGTCCTGATGAAACCACATGTCAACCAAGCCAATTGGGGCAAAAAATAAATCGCGTATCATGGCTCGATATCGTTCGCCGTTGACGGTAACGTTTCTTCCACGGACGTCTTTGAAGGAAAATTGACCAATGATGCCACCAGTCCATAAACCACACCAGACTGTCGTTTTGTCGGGATGCATCGGTAATTCATGTATGGCATGTGGCTGTTCATCGCGCCAGGTGCGACAGTTTTGGTTGTTTACTGATTCGTTCAGCAAGAATTTTTCGATAAAACAGCTGATTTTCATTGAGCTTTTGTAAGGCCCATTCACCAAAAATTAGACGTTGTGGTAGGTCATTCGGCTTTAAATCTTGCGTGCGTTGAATTTCGTAGGCTTTCAAATCCAAATCGACGTGTAAAATTTTCCTTGTGGTTGAGTAACGCATGGCCAATCGCGACGAATTGGCATTTCACGATCGTCATTAATACTGGTCGCTACGGCTGCAATATTTTCTTCGATATGCACTCTACGCATGCGAGTCGATGGTTTTATGTCCAACAAAGTAAATTTAGTGCGAAATTTGGAGATAACAGCACGAATTGTTGATTCAGCTGGTCGATTATGACGACCATAAAATGGTCGTATCAAACGATGCACAGTCGCCACAAGGCACGAATTTTGATAATAAATTGCAATGATTTGCAATCATTGCTCGTTTGTTAGTCTTTCCGTGATAAAATGACAGAGTACTGTACACTTTTCACTTTGACAGATGACGTTTGGACACCATTACCAACCAGTGCTGGCAACCTGAAAAACTTACATCTTAAAAAATCACCCTTATATTCGTGTCTTCATATCTTTTAAGCAATTGTACTGAATTCTGCCAAATTTTGTCACATATCATGCGCTTATTGAACTGAGTTCCGAGAATGAAAATAAGAGGTATCGTCCTCTAGCACCTAGACATGCACATCGGTGGCTTCTTTACAATTACTAAGCCGAGGGCTTCAGAAAGTTATGATTTCTTTTATTGGGCTTTCATTCGGAGAGTTTTCTTGAAAAAGATTTTACCAATTTATGACACTTCTACTGGCATCATTTATAGCTTATATGTAAGTGAGTTTAACAGACTTAAATTTCTTTACTATTTTTTTATGGATTTAAATTGTTGGGGAGGGGACTAAAATTTTCCCTAATTTTATTTAGCAAGCAATAGTTTTGGGCAATTCAATAACAATTTGGAGACATCGGGCAAAATCATCAAAGCTGTACCCGTCAGTAGAAGAAACTTACATTAATAAAGCCTGCATTTGGCGTTTCCTGGGTAATAGAAGAAATCTTCAATACCTCTTTATTATTCCGATGCATGTATGTATGTATTCGTATGTGCAAATGTATGTTAAGTGTGAGATTTGGCCAATGTGGAAATTACAAGATTCAAGCA
>JAHXMU010000118.1:3780857-3800516 GCA_019455685.1 Philornis downsi | reverse complement strand
TTCTTAAATTCTCATTTTCACAATACGAGCCCATTCAAACAACTTTCGTCCTTTTTCACAAAATATCTGTTCTTACAGGTTGATGGTTTAGGTTGTCTGCCCCACTTGCGTAACAACAAAGACCGCAACATTTTAGATTAAGTAATTGAAGTTTATAATTTAATTATAATCCCTTAATGTTTCTCCAGTAACTTAAAAAATTTACTTTAACATGGTCGAAAACGTTGGAGATCCAAAAAGGTTTTCTCGTAATTAACAAAAAGTGGTGTAGAAAAACGCACTTAAATTTTCGGTCAACCAAAAATACTTCTCTTAAATACAAATAATTCTTGTGCTTTCGGCATTCATTAAAAGAAATTATGGCCAAAAAGCGGGCGATAGTAGGAGAAAATGTGCGTTGTGGATGTTGTCGAAGGACCGTATGCCGAATACAGCCATCAGCATTAAGACAATGTTTGGAGAAACGTTTTCTTTCTTTTGGTTATTGTAATTTCTTTTCACGCAATTTAGATAACAATTAACGCAAAAATAAAAGTAGGAAGAAATACAAAATTAAGAGAGAGAAGCCAAGGAGACCGCTTGCAATGCGACATGAGAGGCAAAGATTTCAAGTGTGTAGTACAACTGGTAACGAGAGGTTTGGTAGAGGTAGAGGTTTGGGTTTGGGTTTGGTCTATGTCGACATGAGAGGAGGAATTAATCAGTATATAAATTTCAGTCAGGCATGTTAAGTCACTAGGATATTATCAAAAATTCCTGGTAATTAAAGATTTATGACAGAAACAAAATTATAGCTTGCTCAACTTAATTATTATAACCTATAATTATTATAACTTGCATAAAACTAAATATGTTTCGCTTAGAACTAACAGAGAAATTATTGATTTTCATCAAATCGTCTAGTGCGCATGTGATAGGGTAGTTCGGAACAGCAATGCAGACCATTCTCATTCGCAGAACTGGGTTCATTAGACACCTGATGCTTGTTAACATGTGTGAAATTTACTATTATGGAAAGAATGATATGAATGGAATAAATGATATAAATGTTAAATTAAACGTTTGCATGGAAGTTATGAATAACAATTTTATCTAACAATAACAATGTACACAGGGGAAAAAATCAATTCCGATAAATTAACAACCGAAACGGAGATGCACTGCAATCTATTTCCATTCTCAAAACTAATATTGTCTAGCGCATAGTTCGTGCAAAATTTGACTGACTTCAATGCAACTGCTTACGAGATATCGAGCTAAGAATGTATAGATGAAATGACATTAACAAATGTCAGAAAGGACATGGCTACTTAGCCGAATTTTCTGAAACCTTACCAGGAAGCAAAAATCAACACAATCTGAAGTTTGCAGTTTATCTACAAGAATAGAGGTTAATAAGTTAGACAAAAACTTATATGGGAAATACCAGATGTGATGTGGTAAATCGATCGATTTTCTGAACTTTTCAGAGCGGTATAAATTGTACAAAAATTTACTGAAATTTTAGATCGACTTAAAAAGTCAAATGAAATGCATTTTTCAACATAATCTTCTTTTAGCTCAATATACATTTTTCAGCGATATTCAATAGTTTCTACACCCTTCTTAAAATAGCCATTAACCACAGACTCCACCTTTTAATTGCTGGCAAATCTTTTATCACAGAGCCTTTTTTTCAAGTTTGGAAATAGAAAATAGTCCGAGGGAGCTAAATCTGGCGGATACGGTGCGTGATGGAGCAATTCGAACTTAAATTCATTCATTTTTTGGATGTGTGAACTGGAGCATTGTCTTGATGAAACAACATAATTTCATTACCTTAACGCTGCAATAAATTAGCATAGTGTTCTCCGTTGATATTTGATAATTTTTCATTTCTAAAGAATTTCTAAGTTATAAGAGTAATTCCAGGTGTATCTCATCCAAAAACAGTGCAATGACCTTTCCTGCAAATAGAACTGTCTTAGCTTTCTTTGGAGACGTTTCTCCCATTCCAGTCTACTGCTTTGACTGGTCCTTTGTCTCAGGTATGAAGCGGTGGACTCACGAACAATCCATAGTTATAAATTGAGGCAAAAATTGGGCTTTGTTACGGTGAGGTATCGCCAACCACCCTACTACAACATCTTCACGCCACTGTTTTCCTTCATTAAAAGCAACCGCGGCACCCATCTTGCGCACATTTTTCTCATCTTCAAATCTTAGATCAATATACGGTTTACAGCACATTTGTTATGCTTACAACTTCAGTTAGCTCACGCATCTTCAGCCGACAATCATCTAATAGTTTTTTATGGATTTTCGTAACCGTCTCTGGCGTGGACCCCTCAATTGGTTGACCACTACGGTGTTCGTCTTGGCAGTTCGTAAGACCTCGTTTAAACTCTGCTACCCAATATTTTTCACTCGTGAACGAAGGAGCAGACTCCGCCAGAGTAAAACCTAGCTCGGTTTTATATTAGGTGGGCTGAGACCTTTCAAATTGAAATATTTAATTACGTAAATTTGACTAATTTTTTCCATGCTTACAAATTCACGCAGATCGTTTATTTTTGATGGCTCAAATAAAAATAGTAGTAAATAACGTGGCGCCTATAAACTTAAAACATTTTTTATAACGTTGTTACTTTTCATTAAAATATCATAGTTAGTTCCAAACTACTGGCACCATCTATACGTTAGATATAGTTTTGTGACCGCCTTCCAACACCAACACATATAGGCCGATCTATAATAAATTTTGAATGAATCTGAAGCTCCTGAAGCCTCTCGATAAATATGGCATATTTTTTAACTGAATTTTTTTCCTTTCGCATAAAGGGAGATTACGTTATAGTGTTCAGAAGTGTTTTAAAAAGGAAAAAAGAGGAATTGTTGAAATTGATTCAGAAGTGTCTGAATAGCATAAGAGTTATTCCTAATCGGTTTAATTCTATTCAATTGAAAGTGCCATAAACAGTATAGAATAATAAATTCCTTTGCATCTCTTGAATGGAGTATGGGACAAATCTCACATTCGATGGGCTTACACGTTATTTATTCTTAAATTCAATAAAATTGATCTCTATTTACCAATGATTCTAGTTGTCAATATACGAAACTTTCACTAGTCCTATCGATTGATCTACCATATGAAGTGTTTGCCTTTCAAAAAGAAATATTTACACTAACTGTCAAAACTGTAATGCAGAGTAGGTTTTTCTGAGTCTTTCTGCACGGTATTCGTCTACTCATCCCAGCTACTGCATTCATCATGTTTAATTTGCATTGTGAAAATATAATTCACTACTTAGTTAACAGTGAATGCCGCCTATTTGAACATTTAAACTGCCATCCGCTAATGAATATTAGAACAATACTATATATGTATTTCCCTAGATTATCACGTGAGCCTTAAGTACCGACATCACTCGATTTTTACTTTCGTAATAAAATATCGGGCTTCTATAATGGACTTCTTTACGTCATTTGCAAATTTAACTTGTCAAAGGACGCCAATAAAAAAGCTATTCTAATCTTGCATATCTTACAAGGTCACTTATTAAGGGCTTGGATATGTAAAGCAATAAGAAGTTGGAAACGTCAATTGTTCACAACACCATCAAAATCCGTCGAGCGGTTTACAAGTCTATCAAGAACAAACAGGAATACAAAGGAGAACATTGTTTTAAGCTAGTTTGTTTTTATAAAACCGGACGTCCCTTTTTGGAGTTTTCCAATAATTTTTCATTATTAAATTGAACCAATTAAGCTTCAGTTGGCAGCTGAACTTCTTTGAGGGCTGTTGAGACTTATACTCTGATTTGAAATATCTATTTTTCTAGTTTTGGATCTTTCGCTATATTGTTTAAAGTAAAATTTGGCTTTGGTTAAAGTTATCATTTATTGGGTTGTTCGGAAAGTTTATTAGGTTAACTTGTTACGTCACAATACGTCAATTCACATGACGTAGTGTTCCTTCACACATTATCATGACTCCCTCCCACAACTTCTCTAAACTGTTTACTATTTTTGACTTGTGCTCTCGTTCTAGTCGTGAAAGGTTATAGCATTCAAAAAAAAGGTTTAAAAAGTGGGAAAAAATGAGCGAAAAAGAGAATTTATGCATTTTATCCTGTATTATTTCCGAAAAGGAAAAACGGCTGCTGAAGCCGTTTTTTTTCATTCATTTTCTTTATTGGATCTTTCTTTCGAAATTTACAATAAGTATTCAAATCTTAATCCTATCTTAAACTAAAGTATCCTCGCATTGCCGGATCTTGTTTTTGGCGAGCCGAACTTTTTGTCACCGGACCAAGTCTAGCGTGTCCTTTCTTTTTAGCCGTATATGACCGGGAAAATGTTGAAGGTTTTGAGCGAGTGGCTTTGAGTGGGAGGACAACTTCGATATATATGACCTGCTTAATTTTCTTATTTCCTCGGAAATATAAGGAATGTTTAAATCCTTGTGTATATTATCATTCCTAATATACCATGGGGCACCACAAATTTGGCGCAGTATTCTTGATTGTCTTCTCTGCACTTTATTTATGTTAGAAGCCGATGCCGTTCCCCACAACTGGATGCCGTATGTCCATATTGGCTTCAATATGGTTTTGTAGATGGTGATTTTATTTCCCAAACTGAGAGTAGACTGGCAGCCAATAAGCCAGTGAAGTTGAGCCATTTTTAATTTCAATTGTAAGATTTTTGAGTCAATGTGATTTTTCCAGGTGAGACGTCGGTCAAGGCGAATACCCAAATATTTGACATGGTTATGAACGGGTATGGTACTACCGTGAATACTGAGGGCTGGGCAAATGTTCTGTCTAAGAAAGACAACACTCTTAGTGGCATTTACTTTTATCTTCCACTTTTCGAGCCAAGATTCTAATGTGTGTGTATGAGACTGCAGTTGTCTAGAAGCCATTAATGGGCAAGTGCTAGTGCTCATGAATGCAGTGTCATCAGCGAAAGTTGAGGTTTGAATTAGGGAATGAAGAGGCATGTCAGAGGTGTATATGGTATATAGTATAGGGCCTAGTATACTGTCCTGCGGAACTCTTGCTGAAACTTTTCTTTGAGTTGAAACAGAGTCTTTCGATTTTACTACAAAAGATCGATCCTTCAGATAGCTCTCCAGGAGCTTGTGGGTATTTGCCGGTAGAAAAGAGACTATTTTGTGAATAAGGCCTTCATGCCACACTTTATCAAAGGCTTGGGAGATGTCTATAAAGAGAGCTGAGCAATATTTCCGATCTTCGAATGTTTTTCTGATCTGGGTTACTATACGGTGTACTTGTTCTGTCGTTCCATGACCCTTGCGAAACCCAAACTGGTGCGTGGGTATTACATGGTTTGCTTCAATATGGGGGTACAACATTTGGAGAAAGATCTTTTCAAACTGTTTAGATAAAATAGAGAGTAAACTTATGGGTCGATAGGATGTAATTTGTGACAGTTCCTTTCCAGGTTTTGGGATCATTATTATTTCAGACAGCTTCCATGATCGAGGAAAGTATCCAATTCGAAGTATAGCATTAAATATAAATAAAACTAGTTTGAGGATATTGTGGGGGAGTTCTGAAATCATTTTCGCTGTTATTTTATCGTGCCCAGGAGATTTATTCATTTTCAGCGAGAGAACATTTTTCTTTAAGAGAGATAGACTTATTTTCATTGGATTTGTGACAATTGGGCTAATGATCGTTGGATTCAGACGAGAGATCGTATAGTTAGGAGTAAATACTTCTTCCAGATGGTCAGCAAATTCTTTCACTTTTTCATCACTACTCCTTGCCCATCCTCCATCTTTCATCCGTATTGGAGACTCCTGTGTTATAGGACGCTGTAGTTGCCATGTGGCCTTGTACAGGCTATAGTTGGTGTTTTGTGTGGCTCCTAGACGAGACATGTAGCGGGCTTTGGAGATTTCTTTTTTTTCATCCAGAGTTGACCTCAGTTTTGACTTGCACTGGTCGAGACGAGCTTTGAGGTAGGGAGATCTGTGTTATCGTCTTCTCGCTTTCCTTTTCTCTTTGATTAGGGATTCAATATGACATGAGGAGTCGTTTTTTTGTTTTAGCATAGACCTTGTGCGGAGTTGCCAAGTTTGCGGCAGTTGTCATTGTGGTAGTGAGGACGTTGATGGCAAACTGAATTTCATCTGGTGTTTTGAGAGAAAAGTTTTGCCACAGATGAGAGCTAATGTACATCTTGTATCTAAACCAATTTGTATGCCTGTTTGGAAAATGGTAAGAGATTTCCGGGTTCAAGGGAATGTTAAATACTGTGAGAATTGTGGGGGAGTGGTCTGATGAGAGGTCGAGGGAAGGAGTACCGATGATGTGTTCTCTTGTTATGCTCTTCATAACTGCAAAATCTATGAGATCGGTGGTTTTATTGAGATCTGTGGCCCAGTATGTTGGTTCACCTCCAGACAAAACTTTAGGCCTGAACTTGATACAGCATTCAGCAATTGCCTGCCCCTGGGGTTGACGAGTCTAGACCCCCAGAAGGTATGTTTAGCATTCTAGTCTCCGGCTGTTATAAACTTGTCACCAAGAGTAGAGAAAAAGTGTGAAAACTGGCCTTCGCTTATAACATATTTGGGAGGGCAGTATATGGAAGAAACTATTATGCTTAATCCAGTTATATAATCCAGTTAATCCAGTTTTATATTCGCGTAGAGGGAAGTGCTTTACCTGATCATTAATTATTACAGCTGTTCCTCCACAAGCTCTGCCACTGGGATGTTTTGTATCGTAGATTGAGTATCCATTTATTCGAAAGCAATTTTTTAACGAGAAATGAGTTTCAGAGACTAAGAACTTGCAGAAATATTTTACAAGATTTTCAAAACGACTAAAAGAAATTGTTTCCGAGAAGGTAAGAGATTTAATCATTGTTAATCCCCGTGCAACAGATAGGAAAATAGCTGAAATAGTAAAAAAAATCAGTCTCAACCACTCACGGGGTCAGAAAAGGTTTATGGGAAACCCTGATGTGTGGGTACCTCACTTTCTTACCGAGTCCAACCGCTTGAATCGCGTTGACGTCTGCGATAACCTAAGGATAAGACACAACTCGTCACAATTTCTGAAAAAGCTTATCACAGGGGATGAAGAGTGGATAGTCTACAAAGAAGTAAAGCGGAATAGATCATGGGGGAAACCAAATGAACCACCTCAGTCCACCTCTAAAGCGGGCCTTTACTCCAGGAAGGTAATGTTGTCGATTTCGTGGAATGTCAAAAAAGTAGTATTTTTTGAGCTCCTCCCAACAAATCAAACGATTAATGCATACAACTATATCGCACAATTAGATAAATTGAAGACGGCATTGAAAGAAAATCAGCCGAACAATCCCCCCGTCCTCACACTGCCTTGCGGACCGGTCAGAAACTGTGAGAGCTTGGGTGGGAAGTTTTACCTCACTCAACGTAAAATCACCTAAACTAGGGTGTCCCAACAAGAACGCAAGATTTAAATTTGGCGCCATTCGAAGTGTCATTGTTTGACATTTGAACAGTTGTTATTGTTTGCCAGTAGAAGGTAAGAGGTTCGTAAACATGGAGCGCTACACGAATGAACAACGCATTCTCATTGTGAAATTGTTTTACCAAAATGGTGAAAGTTTTGCGGCTACAGTTTGCACTTTGCGATCAATTCGGGGTCACAATAATGCTTCAAAAGAGCCAACTGTAAAGAGATTAATGGATAAATTTGCCAAAACTGGGTCTGCTAGTGATGTAAAGACAACAACGCGCCTTCGACCAGGTCGATCGACCGAAAATGTCGCAGCTGTACGTGATGATGTCGCTCAAACTCCATCCACCTCAATTCGACACCGAGCTCAGCAAATTGGTGTCTCCAAATCCACTATGCAGCGAATTTTGACCAAAAGATTTGCATCTTCATGCATACAAAGTTCAATTGACTCAGGAACTGAAACCAGCTGACCATGGACAGCGAAGGGAGTTCGTTAATTGGGTATTGGAGAGACAACATGAAAATGCTGATTTTGCCGATAAAATCATCTTCAGTGACGAGGCGCATTTCCATCTTGATGGCTTCGTCAATAGACAGAATTGTCGCATTTGGGGTGAGGAAAATCCTCGAGTGATTCACGAGAAGCAAATGCATCCTCAACGTGCCACTGTGTGGTGTGGATTTTGGCCTGGAGGAATCATTGGACTTTTTTTATGAAAATGAGGCATGTCAAGCGCAAACAGTCAATGGTGTTCGGTATCGTGAAGTGATAACCAGTTTTTTCGTGCCTAGAATTGAAGAAATGAATGTGGAGGTCATGTGATTTCAACAAGACGGCACCACATGTCATACAGCCAGAGAAACAATTCAATTGCTGCATCAGTCATTTCTCGGTCGTGTTATTTCGCGTTTTGGAGACCAGAATTGGCCGCCTAGATCGTGCGATTTAACACCATTAGACTTTTTTCTTTGGGGGTTTTTTTTTTAAGTCAAGTCAAGACTTAATACAGGTAATTGGACGCTGCGTTGAAATAATGAAATACCGCTGCAGCAAAACCGTGGCGGCCATCTGCCCGATGTGTGGTTTCATACATATCCTCATTCTGTCTACTTTACGAAATAATAAAGTTTCACGATTTTTTTTAAATATCTGTGTTCTATCTAAAATTTAAATCTTGCGTCCTTGTTGGGACACCCTTTATTTCGCAGTCTGAGCAACCAATTGAGGGATTTGAATTTCCATAATGACGGTGAAGTGAAAAATCGTATTGAACGTATTTTTCAGATAAACCACACGAGTTTTATGAGAGAGGAATTAAAAAGCTCCCAGAGAGGTGGGAAGAAGTGATTAGAAAATGGCGAGATTATACCTATATAATAGATTAAAATGATTACTTTCTTGTATATAAATTTCTTTTTAAAACCGAACAAATTTTCCGAACAACCGATATATTTATACATTTATACATATACATATGAATGTATGTTCAAGAGCTTTCTTTATGCCCGACGTATGAACAAAAACATACAACTACGAGTATATTTATAAGGCCAGCAGCAAGCAGTAGCAACAACAATGAAAACAACAAATGCCGAATAACAATTTCACATCATCAACACCGATTACAAAGACAACAGCTGCAACAACAAGTCGTTTGTTTTGTTTTCATATACAATCACATTCTGTTTCTGCTACAATTGAAACTGTATTGCATGGATTCCAATGCTGCTGATCCTTCCTATTGCCTCTGCAAATGTACTGTAGATACTATTGCGAGGGTTCTGAGGACACAAACTAACACTCTCTGTCTCTCTCAGATGCATACACACAAAATGTGACGATTAACTCATTGTTGTATTATGCTATTGAATGATTGTTGCTGCAGTTGGGACATCCATATGGCGTTGTTGTTGTAAATGTAGTTAGCTTCCCTATGTGTTTTGGTTTGTTTGTTTTTTTTTTTACGTTTCGTTTTCATGTTGTTTAGCCATGCATTTTCGCCACCGGCTATATATTTTTGTTTTTTGATTTCTTTTCTTTTTGGTTAGCATTTGTGGCATTTTGCAATAGAATACGTACAACCACATTAGCGTTTAGATAGATGTATGTATGTATGTATGTATGTATGTATGTATGTATGTATGTGTCTACGTACAGTAGGTTACAAATATCCCACAGATATTTTTATACCTTCACCAGAGAGAAACAGTAGAAATGTAACACCCAAAATGAAGCCTTTAAAGTACCAGGTAACGTAGACTGCAACTAAAATTTTTGTTCATTGTACGGCCTTCAAGCGCCTGGCAAAATTTTGGAAAATCGGATAATCTGGTACCCTAGGGTTATCCATTTTTTGTTTTTCAGTAAAGTTAAACAAAATACACATAAAACTATGACTTCGATGAAACTTTGCCAAGCATTCTGAGACCTTGCCATTATGTACGAAATACAATGTCATTTAAATGACAGCTTCTGGATTGGTTGCAGCAGTAGATCGTTTTGAGCTAGTTTTCGCAAAAAAAAAAACATACCTATGACTTCTCCAGACCATAATACACACCAAACAGTCACGTTTTCCTGATACAATGGCTTTCCACAATCGCTTCTGAGTTCTTCGAGCCCCATATGTGACAATTTTGCTTGTTAACGTAACCACCGGGTGAGAAGGGAGCTTCATCGCTAAAGAGAATTTTTTTCGTTTGGGAGCCCACGATTTTCTTCGATTGAAGCATCACTTTTGTAGTAAGTTTTCACTATTTTTACGCGTTCTTCGGCTGTTAAACGATCGTGAATGGCAAAACCTTCACTAAATTAATAACATTTCAGACGACAGGTATTTCACAGCTGACAGCTTTGCCAGACCGGCGGATTTCAAACCACTAAATGGATAATCCCTACCTTTGATATACTTAGTTCTGAGAATGAAAATTCCACTTTGCAGCTCCCCATCCGTAACCTGCAAACTATTGTCCGTTGTATTGTTTTGTAATTCCTGGAAAAATTTAGAAAAATCGGCAGGGTAAACCCACCTCTTCTGTTACCTCTCCCACAAATGTTTTATCGCATGTATTCTTGGCTTGGTATCTTATCATCGTTTGTATTATATTTAATCAAACTTGGCATCGTTCGCCAAAGTAGAATCTCAGAATAAAATGGAGCGCATTGTCATACCCATTTCATTATCTCCCATCATAATTTGTCGACTTTTCGAAATGTAATCAAACCTCCATAATTCCCAAATAGTTTGCTGTGGTAGTTTAGATTTTTATCTATTACATTGTTTAACAATTTTCCAGCATATCGGAGAAAAATATATCCAGGAACCACGCCCTTTCAGGTATTTTCCTTAAAGGGGCCGGTTTAATCTGTATATTCTAATCTCTACACCATCCAAATGGTTTTATTAGACTCAATCAAATTTACCATATCTCATGAATTTGGTAATCTAAGTTTTGAGAATGAAAATGGACGATGTCACAGCATCCACACAAATTAATAGGTTTAACGAAATTTAATTTTCCCCTGTTTGGTATCGTGGAGCGTATTTCCACATCAACGTCAACTTTATTAATTCCATCAAAATGAACAAAGTTGCTCTATTTATACTAAAATTACTTATTCTACAAAATGCTACAATATTTCAGAGAGAACACATATTTACATAATGAGTGCAACAAAGACAAACATATTTACAGAATAGTGTTGTATATCATAGACTTAATTCTAGAATGTTCTTATTTACATAACAGATGAAAAGGAGATAACAATAAACAATATAATAGGAGTGAGAGGAACAAACATAACTTATTGTAAACGTAATTCTAGAAAAGTCTCATTCACAGATAAAGAGGGAAAGAGATTACATATATCATACTTGAATGTTCTAGGCGCGGTTTTGATGATCTTTCTAGAGTATATATGTATACTTATACAATTTATATGTACACTCATATACCACTACACCTATAAACCCTAACTCGTAGCATGAAGTTCCTTAAATTCTTATCAATTATGTTGCTTTACGCAGCCTGTCTTTGAGTGACAGTTATTTTGTATTGATGATAGCTGTTCAAGTATTCGAGTAATTCAAAAGTCAATTAATAGTCAATATGATTCATTCGCGGAGTAACAAAAAACAAAAAAAAATAGTCATACTCTTACTGATTGTGGGAGGTTATCCAAAATTCTTTTCGTACGGTTTAAAGAAATTTGTTTTTTTTTACATTTTTGAATAAAATATAACTTCAAACCTTTATTGCAATGATATTACAATATGGCAGGTTCTAACTTCCCTTGTTGGATCAAGTTCAATTATCAATTCTGAGCTTGGTGCTTTGGAGAACAAAGCATGGAGAGGGAATAAAAGTGTTGATATCGCCTAGAAGACATCAAAGCTAAAATCATCTAAATTACCTTGTATATTTTATCCATCGCTTGGGAGTGCAATTAGGGTGAGTACTTTAAGTTGTTTGGTAGTCAAAAGGTCGGAAGTGGTACATAGTGTAGGCGTTTGTTATATAGTTTGTATACCTCGCGGTGAAAGCAATATATGGCTTTAGCTTCATTCGTTTATACCAGCTGATATTGGCATCAATTTACGTCCTTTCTTCCCTGCTATGACCTTTAAAAATACTAATTTTGTGTTGGTGCGTCATATGGTCATTGTAAGTCTTAAATTGGTTACAGCAAATAAACTTTGCCTAGCCTGAAATTACAGAAAATTCTACCTCGAATCAATATCCTAAATACCTTGGAATTTACTAAAACTGGCAAATAAAAACATTGACAAAAATCCAGATAAAGAATGATCTTAAATGCCAACCTACATCGGTTAAGCATGTGACCATATTGCAAAGGCTGCTTAAAGAAAACTTGTTTGAATTCTATTTTACTTCTGTACTGTATAGCCTTATCAGACTCAAGTTTCATGCCATTCAAATAAGCAAATTTTGATACAATCATAATTGCTTGTTTGGGATATTGTGCCTCGTCATTATTGAGAAGCAGCAAAATCTGAGAAAATTGTCTCCTTGATTTCGGTTCGGACAGGAAAGTATATTCTAACCTATTCTAGACACAAATTCCTACACCAGCTTTAAAGCCCTATCAATTGTTTTTATAGTACAATTACTGTGATGGTACAGATTTCGTCCCTTTTCACTCTTGTTTTATCCCCTAAAAGCATAAATTACTAAAAAAACACATTCCAATCGTCTTTCTTCAAACTTTCAAAAAAAAACTAATTTTATTTTGCCACATCCAAGCGTAGTATGTACATATAAACGTTGCTGAGTTTACCTTGAGCTATTTGCTCTAGGTAAAGGTGCCATATTTTACCCTTTTTTTGTATTCCACCCCCTAATAGCACAATTTAAGAAAAAATTATCTTTCAGATCCTAGATTTCAGTTTCAGCTACTTTAGTGAAAGAGATTAACATTTACGCACTTTTCCTTAATTTGCTCCCTAAGTCTATACATCGTTACATTTTTTCTTATTGTGAAACCTACGCTGTAAGAGGAACGTAAAACGTAATATCGGTGTTGTTACATCAGCCGATTGTATCACTTTATTCCCTTCTCTTCCATACTTTACTTTACATACTTTCCATTCTTATCGCTTTCTTGCCTAACGTGGAGCTGGAAAACCTACGTTGACTCGGCTTCTCTAACAAAACACAATGAAACTCACATTTTCAGAACTGAAACTAAAATTTTAGTTTTATTGCCAAAGGTCTAAGAGAGCAAATGCACATGCAAGTTGTAAAAATACTTCAAATTGTTTATTATTATATTTATTATTCACTAAATTTGTTTTAGTATTTTTTCAATTAAAATTTTCTAAGAAAACTCAGACCTGCTGATAAGTGAAAGGTCTTATAAACTGAATTGTTGTGAACTTGCGGAATGTTAATGAAAACACACATTTCGCATTTAGTTTGTTTGGTTACATAAGTTTATTCGGTAGTTTTCTCAATTGATTCCAGTTGAAATAGCATTCTTATGCCAAAGTTCGATGTTATCTCCAAAATATTTCTTGCAAGTACTTCCTGGAATTGATTTTATTCCCCTCTCCGACCTTTTAATACCTTTGCCAGACAGAATGAAGATATATATCATTTAATATGTCAAAAAATCTAACATACAGAAAGAAGCGTCTAAGGTATAAAGTATCTTTTGACCGAATATGTTACATGAATCTTTGAGTTCATTGAGTAATGTCTGTCTGTCTGGCTGCTGGCCTCAATAACTGCTGAAAATCTTTACGAAACTTCTTTAAAGTTGGTATAACAAAATTTTCTGCTAGTTCGTAACCAGGAATTTTAAACTGGTGATATCGGTTCATTCTTTCTAGTATCGCCCTTGTAAATTGATCGATTTTCGAAATTCAAATTATTTGTGTTCTTAACTTTATATCTACCAAGGACTTTCATTAAATTCAACCAACTTTAATTGACGTCATGCGTTTGATAGACTTAATGCTTAGAATGAATACAAAGTACAGTACCATTCTCATTCGGGTACTTTTCAAACGAATTGACCAATTTATCGAAATTTTTTCCTTCATAGGAAGAAAGATCAATCAATCTTGGAATGAATCTTTCGATTAAATGAAATTAAATTGTCAACACAAGTGACGGAAAATACTTAAGGTGTATACCAAGTACTTTTATTGAATTCAACTAAATTTAATTGGCGTCATTCTTTTGATAAACTTAATGCGCCCAATGAATACAGAGTACAGTACCCTACTCATTCGGGTACTTCCCAAACAAATTGACCAATTTACCGAAATTTTTCCTTTCATAGGAGGAAAGATCCATCAATTTTGAAAAAAATCTTCCGAAAACGCGTGCTAATTTAGACTTGTGTCAACTACAAGTGATCGAAAACACTTAAGGTATATGTTAAGTTCCTCTGCTATTTCTCTCAAGCTTAAATGACGATTTTAAAGTACATTCTGCTTTACTTTTTCGATGTTATTACCTTCAGTCAAATTTATCGACCGGCGTCCAGAAAGATTAAAGTCTGTGAGAGGTTTTCTTAAAAGTACAGATACAGAAATATAACTAACTCTTGAATAGACATTAGCTCTTTTGTGTCAAATTAATAGTGTCCTATATTGTGGTCCTCAACAGTTTCGATATTACGAATAAGTGCACTTGAACAAGCATTTCAGTTTGGGCTGTTAAACAGGAAAATTTCACTGGTTAACTAATTGTTTTCTAACCCATTTTTGATGTCTAAATCATTTAGTTGGCCGTACAACTCCAAAGTTCTTATAAAATATTTAATTTTGAAGTCTTCTTTCGGCATTGTTCGAAAAAGTGTCACAACAGCACAACTCCAACCAAATAGCCGGAGTCGAATTAAAATCCAACTTCAAAACATTGAATTTGATAACATCATCCTGTGTCTCCTTTTTTACACTCTAAAGAAGCTTAGTGGGAATGCGTTGAATTCTGCATACCAGTGTAGGTGAAATATACACCCATCGAAAATTTCAGACAATTGTCAAGTGTCCAAAACACAAAAACAAAAACAATAATGAAATGTTGAAAACAATGACAGCATCATCCGTTGTGTGTTTATCGAGCACATGTATATGTTTCAGTATGTATAACGTAAGCATTTTATATGCAAACGAAGGAATTATCGAAAACTGAAACGAACACACAAAAAAAGAAAAAAAAAAATGTGTACCAAATCTCAATCAGGTTGTGTTCTTTAGTGTGAAATAATTGCAAAAAGAGCACAAACAATAAAGTACAAAATTTAACAAAAATCTAGAAAAAGTCAGAAAAACTGAAACGAGTGAAAACAAAACGAAACGACAGCAATGAAATACATACAAAATCGACTTACAAACACCCACAACGAGAAAACAGTGGCTTGTGTCAATATGCATATGTGAGTGTGCGTGTGCGTGTGCGATGCCATTGTGGAATGTGAAAAACAGCAACATTTGTGAACTTCCGGTTGAATAACTATATAAGTGTGAAAACAGAAATACACCGACGTCGATCCAACAACAAAGGAAAGACAATCGAAAGCGCAACGGCAACAGCAACAAAATCTAACCAAACGAGAGAATCTAGAAGAAGAAACGGAAAATCCATAAAAAGCCAAATTTGTTCAAGTTCACACAATTGTTCACACTTATACCATCATACATCGACATACAAATGTATATGTAACCCCCGCACATAAGGGAAAATCCTGTTTAAGACTCATTTATACAAGTATACATGTATGTATACACAGTAAAGCGCAATAGAATAGGGAGCCGAGAAGAAATTCCAGATGTTTAATATTTCCTTTGAGTTGTTGATTGATGTACGGTGAAAAGTCAAAGGCGTTAAGCGATTGCTTATGCAACCTTAGCGTAATTTTGAATGTCCCGTGAATATTTTCATACTTGTATGATTGCACAAAGCACAAATATACAGTTCCTGATGTATCACATGAAAAATCTTATGATCAACAATTTTATTTCTCAATTAAGAATTAAAAATAGTTCGGAATAACATTTTTAAAGAAACCTACATTTCCGAAAAATACAACAATACTTTTTTACCGTAAATACACAATATTCGTGCTATCAATTAGAAAACAAACATTATTTTACAATAAGAAGACGTGAAACGATACTGCTGTAATTCAATATAGCTCATTATTGGGCAATAGAAATCACAAAGAAATGTCAACGAATTAGAAAGAATGAATTAGAAAGAATTGTGTATAACCTCAGAAGAAATTTTGGATTATAAATCAAATATGTAGTTAAGAGCACATTAAACATCAGCAGAAAGCTGTACTCGCAAGTCTTTTTATAACTTCAGCCGATCATATTCATATTTGGCCAAAAGATGCTTTGTACCTTAGACGCTTGCTTGATACGCTTGCTGTATCAAATGATATATGTATATCTTCATTCTTTCTGGCGAAGGTGTTAAAAGATGAGATATATAAATATATCTGTACAATGATACACCTTCCACTTAAGCAAGTAAGGAAACAATAAGAGTAGTGGCAATTCATTGGCGATAAAGACCGCAAGGATCAATGTATCCCATTTATTCCACACCTCTTATGTCTCCTTATAGTGCTAGATTAGAGCCAAGCTCAACATGGTCTTCTTTCGCCGCTACTCATTCCAAGTCCGTTCCCTTGGCTATGGTTTCGCTAGATGGTAGATAGGGACAATAGGAATCTCGTTAATCTAATTAGATGACGAGGCATTGAGCGTTGTCCGCATGTCTTGCTTGCTGACCGACTGCTGGACGCGATAATTGCCGCAAATGTTTTTAGAACTTCTTCAAACTTCATACAGATTGTTATTTCCCGGTCGTAGCCGGAGATTCGGACCGATTTTCTGAAATTTAACTTTCCACATTAAACTCCTCAGATGTAGCCGGCTTCAACCCCAATTTTTGTTCATTACTTTGTTACATAATAACTGGTAAAATTTAAAAAAACTCGATCGATTAACAGCATCCCTTCTCGCACCTTCAATACAAATAACAAATTTGGTTCGAATATTCTTGGTTTCATATCTTCCAATTGTTTACATAAAAATGATCCAAATTTGGCATTCGTTAAGCATTTAGCAAAGCAGCGTCTCAGAATAGAAACAGGCCACATTGCCACATTCATTCAGGTACCCCCCCCCCATTCAAAATCTCAGATGTTTCGAAATTCTGTCAATCCTCTGTGGCCTCTAAATTATAGGCTATAAATGTTTAAATTTTTATATGTTACATTTGTTTGCAAATTTGTATAATATTGAAAAATATCCATCGACGCCTTTTCTGGTGCCCCCCATACAAATTACCGTTTAGCCCATGTATTCATACGTCCATATTTTCAAATCGATTATGGTTTATTCGCCATATTATGCGTTAGTTAATCTAATTTCTGGGAACGAAAATGGTAGGCGTCGCCACTCCCATTCTATTGGTTTTTATAAAATTTGACAGATTTATTACAATTTTATTTTCTAATGTAACCATAATTTGAAGTCTGAAGTTACTTAAAATCTCGTCGATTATATTACATTATAATATAAAAAGAAAACATGAATCGAATAACCACATCCCTTCTGGTATCTCCCACATAAATTAGCTTATTTAACTTATATATTCCTAGTTTCGAACCCATTAGTTAAGTGCACTATATTCAGTGTAGCTCACATCAGTCATTTACAACTTCGAATGGAAATAGATTGCATTGGCATGCCCATTAGGGTACCACATACATAAATTGGCCAAGTTAACAAAAATCGTTGGTTCTTCTACATTTGCCAGATGAAGGGCATCACTAAGTTGCAACTTTGCTTCTTTTATTGTGCTTTAATGCAAGACACAAAAGGATGTTGAATGAAGGTATTTGTAATTGCGGAGTGGCATTAGGGGCGTGGTAAATCGCTAAGTTTTTGTTAGTACAATTGAAAATGGTGCATATTGGGAACAAAGTATTAAATTAAGGAATATTTTCCCACCTCTTTTATGTATCTGCTTTTTAAGGTCGGCTTGTTTTGGGACCGCCTTCGTGTTTTCGTTCTCAGTCCTTTAACTTGTAGCGAACTTAACGGAATTTAGTGTAGTTTTACTGAGGATATGAACATAAAAAATGTGGCTCAAATCTGTAATTCTTATTGGAGGTACCAGTAGAAGTATGGTACCGTCGGTACCGTCGATTTTCTCAAATCAGGAGTAAATTCAGGAATGCAATGGATCGAAATTCAGGAAATTCAGAAATTCATTATGTAGCTTACGTATTAATTTGTGCGGGGGCTGCAAAAACGGGCGTATCAAAGCAGTGGTTTTTCGTATTTAGGTGTTGCATTAGCCTACATTTAATTTATCAAATTCATTAGAATTTAGTACAACTAGATAGAAGATGTGAAAGGTGCACCTTCCGGTACCTCCCATACAAATGATCGACTTGACCAATGTATTCTTATCGTGACCGATCATGGCGCTATGTTTATACATGCCATAATCGTTGGTACGATTGCGGATTAAATCGCGTAGGCAGCCACCTATTGTTATTTGAGCAGCGGCCACCTCAAGTACTGATACTCAGAATTGTCGTAGGCCTAGCAGAGTAACTTTAAAAATAGAATACGTGTAAGCTCACCGAATATGAGAAACTCTCTCACATTTCCTTCATGGGATACAAGGAAATTTGTTTTACTCTTGCTAACGTAGTGTCTGAGAATTAAAGATTTCACAAAAGCCGATTCATATGGGAAGAATCACCGTACCCGTACCGTATTTTTCGAAATTCAATTTTACCTTCGTGCGTCGTTCTGATGTTTAATTCTCGATAAAAATCAACAAATATCTGTAGGATAGCCATGCTGCTTCTGATGCATCTAGCGCAGATAAACGATTTAATTATATTCTAAGGTTTACATTCCCATATTCAGTCGAATTTTGAACGGTTTGGTAGTTTAGTAAATGAGAATGAAATTGGACTGCTGGCACTTCCCATACAGATTAATCAATACAATGTTTGCCAGTAACTGCTAATTATTCGCAAACTGTATCAACATATAACTTGTTTAGAATTGAAAGGATCCATAACGCCTGGTAAAACTGAAGAAAAATCGACCACGCCACTTTTGCTACCTCCCATACAAATAATCGATTTAATCAATGAAATCTCAGCATTAGTACTTTAAAATAGTTGCACTGATTTCAGACAAAATTTTGGCACTCATCATGTGTTTGATAAACTAAGTTACAAGAATGAAAACGGGTGGCAGTACCGCGAGTCTTAGGGTGTCACACATACAAATTAAGGAAAAATCTGTCGTTTCGCCAATATTTCTAGGCGAAAGACTTCAGAAAGTTATAATTTTGATCCTTGTGTTGTGCTTTAAGTCAAAATATTATAAAAATCCCCAGTTTGTCACGCCCTGTTCTGCCACCACTCACACATTTTTACTAAAGAAAGGGGAGGTCAAATGAACTTATAATATAGCGATTAGATCGTTTCTGTTGCATATTGTATTTTCATTTTTCCTGTAGAAGAAACAATTCACTATATATTTGATGTAATTAAATTTATTATTATTATAATATTTATAATTAACATGTTAACATTTTGTGGATTTTGTAATTTACAGGTTTTTTCTGGTAACAACAGATGTTACTCTTTCATTCGTTTGCCCGTCACTGTACT
>JAHXMU010000118.1:3752698-3780757 GCA_019455685.1 Philornis downsi | reverse complement strand
AAAAAAAAAAAAAAAAAAAAAAAAAAACAAAAAAAAAAAAAATAAAATAAAATAAAATAAATAAATAAATAAAAAAAGAAAAGCAATGGTAAATATCACGACAAAAAGTGAAATTTTGCCGAGCCAAACTAAAATTAAAAACAGCAAATAATCCGCTCAAACGGTGCTTTAAACAGAAATCTTAATAGAAGAAATTTTAAATTGTTAAAGAGCCCCCAGAAAAAATAAAATTAAGTTAAATCAAAAAAAAAAAAAAAAAAAAAAAAAATTACATAAATTAAAATTGAAAGTTTTGCCATATTTGTGAATAAAATTACAATGCAAATGCTTTGAGTTACTTCAACAGAAAGTTAAACAAAATATCTTAAGATTAAGTGTTGTGCAAATCACTGAACCCAACAAATTATGTGTGTATGAAATCACTAAAGTTTAATATAATACCATTAGCTTAATATTAACCAGAAACTATTTCATCTCAGATCGATGTGAATGTCTGTTAACATAATGCAAAGATAGGTTCAATGAAATAAATTCATCTCTCATAGAGTCGAGAAGAAAAGTTGTAACGAGAAATTGGCAATATTTAAACAAATTCAAGTATTGAAATTATGCTGGCAATGTCAACACTCATGATGCCGGCCCCGACAATAGCTATGGGTAATGCACCGCCACCGCCGGCTACGGTTGCCACAGCTCAGATTACAATGGGCCCTCCTCATAAGCCACCGGAAGCAAAACTTTTGGCCATACATCCGGCGGCTGCAGCCGCTGCAGCAGTTCATCATCAGCACCACCAACAGCAACATCCGGCTCATATGCATCACAATGGCCAGTTAGCTCATCATTCGCAGTTGCATCATCCACAGCACCAAGAGCTGCTTACAACAACACATCACACTCATCATCACTACCATCAGCAAGCTCAACATACGAATCACTTTCAACATCATCAGCAACAACAACAACAACATCAACAAATTTCATCAAATACTTCTTCGACCAATAAACCAGGTAAGTGAACTTTATGGCATTGTATTTCAGCAGTCATAACACACACGCATTCATTCTCCCAGGAGACGGGCTTACACATGTATTAGTATTATAAACACATACCAAGCATTCACAGACATGTCCAGGACATTACCCGTACTCCGTATGACACTTGGGCTAAATAAGGAGTGCGCACGAAAAAAATGTTTTATCCATTTTGTTTATCATTATCGTAAGATTCTGTAAAAATATAAAACTATAAGCTGTCCATATTATTTTGTGTTAGATGTACTTATGAGCATATATTTTACTAATTTTACTTAGTGTCTAAAAGTTGCGTTAGCTGATTATTAGCCGTCTTCAGCTGTAGCTATCGCGATGGACATTTTGAAAAATATAATCCAAGAAAATGATAAACTTTTGATTTTAACAAAAAGAAAAAAATGCATTGCTTTTGCGTTTTTACAATCGCTGACTTTAGTTTTTCCAGCCAAACTAAACCCGATATTACATATGAACTAAAACAATCTTTTAGTTTTCTGGGCTTTGACTTTTTTGCGACAGCTGAGTAAATACTTATTTAGCAGCAGCTGATATAGATTTGACCGATTATGATTTCAACAGCTAAAAATAAAGCAACACGTGAGCAAAAATCGCATGACAACAGCTAGAAATCTTTTGGCTGGCATTTAATGATTTCCGCAGTTAAAACCAATAAAAATATTTATCTAAAAATTCGAAAACCTTCGAAGGCTCTAAAAGGATCATTTCAAATTAAAAATTGCCACATTTGATTGCACTAAGTTTCCCCTAAATTAATTTTGACTAGAGCTCCTCAGCAGCAATTCATATAGGAAGTATAGCTTTTACGCTTTAGCAACAGGTTTCTACATTTGTCCATTACGAATATTTTAAAATAAGTGACATTTTAAATCTTCTGGAAACCAAAAAGATTTACCAAACTCAAAAATGATTAATTGTCTAAGTCATGAAATGCAGGGGATAACAATCGTAAATTTCAGAAAATATCTTTTTAGAGCATTCAAACACCGTAATATGAATGTATCCTCTAATTCTGGTGACTTGAGTTTCAGTCTTTTTTTGTGGGCGATGACACAGTTTTCTCTCTTTTAATACCTTCATCCAAAGCAATAAAAGTGTATATCATTTGATACGGACAATAATGTAACTCTCAGAAGGAAGCTTTTAAAGCACTTAGTACAAGTATCTTTTGAGCAAATGCGTTTCATGACTTATGAAGTCGTTTGAACGGTGTCCGTCGACGATCTGGCAGGCTGCCATAAATCTATGTAGGACTTCGTACAAGCCTATGGTTTTGCCGGAGTTTGACACATATCACATATCGGGACGAAAATGGGTTGAAAATGGCTCGAAGTTACTTCAGTTGTTGTCAGTTACATTGGGTTGTAATGTTGGGTAAAATATGAAAAAATCGTTTAAATAATCGTGTGGTAATTATTGGGCCTAAGACTGGGGAATACGTTGATCCTTGTTGTGAGGAAATGAAGCTGAGAATTTTTTCTTGTAAAAAACATTTATTTTCACACTCTTTATGGGATAGTGCTGAGTCTTGTTAAAACGTCCAATGGTTCCTATCGATTTTTTTACGTGCCCAAGGTAACAAAGTGCCGTTTAAACTTTCTTCTTGGTAGATTTGTTAACATACCCAACGAAATTGAACGAAAACGAGTGGTGAGCGTCCTGTGGCTGATTTCATTGCCACATCATTAATGCAGGCGCTTTCTTTCGCAAAGTAATTTTGCCGATTTAAAATTCTTTTGATTTCTACTCCAACCATACATGAACCTTTTCTCGTATATTGTTTACATACTCGCATTCCTGAACAGTAAGAACTTTTTCATCAAGATCAAATTTTCAAGCTCGTCACCAACATGCATGCGTTGCAATATACTTTAACACCTTAAAACTTATTCAAATTGCCTTTTTACCGGTTGTTAAATATTGCACATTTTTTATTTGGTAGATCATGACTTGTAGTTCATTTTGTAATATGTGGCCCTGCTACGAGCGGACATATTCATAATTCTTTCCAATTGACCTTCGCTTTGTCGTAGATTACCTTGAATTCTGGGCTTCAGTTTTCCGAACCATTTCTGGCGATGATGCTGGTTTTGAATGCACATCTCCATTGCTATTTCTGATGCTATCAGTATCATTGTAAAGTAGAATAGTCCGATACATAAACATTTTGTTTACAGGTAAATGCTATAGCTCATTAACCATGGCTGACTGCAATTTTCCAGCCAAATACAAAGCAATAAAACTGCTACATTTAAATTACATTTCGATAACTTTTTTTGTAACAACGACGTAGGACGATATGCTTTCGTAGGCAACAACATAACAGTCATAACATAATAGTCTGACGCTTGTCAACAAATGAGCGCGCTGTCGTTAGCCACTTGGTTGCTGCAGCATATTGAAATTGGTTACATTGTATACAATCCTGGTTTATGTTCCGTTCCCTTTTTTTTAATTCCCAAACACGAACAATGGTCATTTTTACATATAAATTAAATGGGATTAACTCTAATGGTTAAGCGAACTTGTGTAAATTGTATGTATTGTTTCACTTGTCAGAAAATTATGATGTTAGAATAATCCAAACTTGAATGCTAACTGAAATATTTATTTTGTAATAAATTTGTAATAAATTTCTACAGAAAAATTAATGCCGGCATATTTTAAATAATTTTTCGTGAGCATTCCTTACAACATGTAACAATTTTGTGGGGGACAGCGGGCATGGAATTCTTTCTTTTCCTGTTTGGCTACATGTAATCCTACGCCCTATAATGCAAAAGTTGAATTCTATCAACGTCCATATTTATGTGTACTCCAGATCACCATACAGAAAATACAATAAGGATTGATGTCACGAGGCAGCACTGGTGCTTCTTTATTCAAACTTAAATTTGATTTCTTCGTGTAGGTTTAATTCCATCTTAGATGAACTGATTTGGCGATAGACGTAAGAGTTTTGGTAGTTGTGGATTAAGCATTCGAGTGTGAAGTTAGTTGTAATATGAGTGATAATTTTCCTCTATTTATTTCGTAATGATCTGTCAATCTGCAATCAAAAAGGTTTTAACAATATTGAAGAATTGCTACCTACTAATATGTCGTAAGATTTAAATAAATTAGATAATTAAATAATTTAAATAATTAAGTCCCTAATAAATATATTATTTCAGTACTGAGGTTTGACCCTGCGTCTAGATCAGGGTTGACAAAGGATGAGCGCAGAATATTTCGGAAATAATCATAAAACGAAACTAACTTTCAAAGGTGCGTAAACCAAATTTCAATAAAAATCGATTTTTCGAAATGTACTCAGATTTCATCAGTTAATATAGGCATCGTTCAGCTTATATCACAAAACTACATTTTGGAAAATGTCTCTGATAACAATATCCAGGAAAAGCTTTCCTGGTAATAAAGAAAAATAAGTATATCATTTAACACGGCAAAAATAAAACACGCAGAAGGGAGCATACAAAGAACCAATAATATTTTGTACCTGACATAATTTGAACGAAATCCTTCTATCTGACGGAATAGAATATACAATAAATCTTGACCGAATTTAGAAAACTTAGCATAGCTTTTTGTATAAACCTAAAAGTTTATACTGACTTTTAAGTTTTGATTTCAATTAATTTTGAGTTTTGTAAACTAAATAAATAAATAAATTAATGAAAACATGAAATTCAAATATTATCAAAGATAACGCTCTTATTTAAGTTATCTAAAAACTAATCGAATGTACAAAGTAATTATCGATAAATATCCCAATGATTATTCTGATCCTGTTTATAACCCCAAACGTTAGAACATTTGAAAACCGAAATGTGGTCGACAACCACCTCAAAAGGATACACTGCTTCAACCAATCCAGAGGCGGTCATTTTATCATGTTGTTATGACAGCATTGTTATGAAAACACGCAAAAGCTGAGTGAATCAGGTGATCGCACGAAAGAAGACGAAAGTGCATCGAATTGCACTCCCATGAAGAACAATAATAACGGAAACTAGAGATCATGAGAATGAAGTAATAAATTATAAACTTTCTTAACAGAAATTAGAGATCATGAGAATAAAGTAATAAATTGCAAATGAAATTATAAAATGAAATGAAATAATAAAATTTTAAACTATAAAATGTTAAATATTAACGATAAGCCATATGCGCATCATATTGCACAAATATAAAGAAATATATATAAAGAAATATAAAAATAAACCGAGGTTTAACAATACCTAATTTATATTCGATAAATAAGAATTTAATTCACATCCAAATAAACTAATAAATTGGGACTTGCACTAGTGCAAGTGCAAGGATAAAGAATGCAATTTAAGTAAGTGAACTCGTCAATTGGGACTAGCACTACGAACAAGTGTAAGAATAAGTGGTATTGTGAAAGAACAAGGGGATAGACCGCCGTCCCTTAGTGACTGTTCCTTTTTAACGGTTCCCATGTTTTTAATTATATGACATTGCATGGGTCCAACCTTTCCAATTATAATGAACGTCCATTCGGAAGGTCCAATTTTTCGTCACTTTTTCGAGCACTTCGATCTGTATTCCACGAATAATGTTAACATAACATAAATGTTATGTAATCTTTTAAGGCTTCAATAACGTTCGGTTTGTCCACATTGACTAACGGCTTGACATAAACTCTCAAGAAACAATCAAAAGCTGTTAAATAGCAATATATTGGGGGGCTAACATACAGGGTCAAATCGAGAGATAAGCTGCTCACCAAATTCATCTCTCAACATATCCATTGTTCCACGAGCAATGTGGCATGTTGCACAGTCCTGATGAAACTACATGTCAACCAACTTCAACTCAGCCAGTTGGGGCAACAAAAATTCCTTGTGGTTGAAGAACACATGCCCAATCGCTGATAATGCCGACGAATTGACATTTCACGATCTGTTAATAACGATGACCGGTCGCTACGGCTGCAATATTTTCTTCGGTGCGCACTCTGCGTATGCGAGTCGATGGTTTTATGTCCAACAAAGTAAATTTGGTGCGAAATTTGGAGATAACAGCAGGAATTGTTGATTCAGCAGGTCGATTATGATGACCATAAAATGGTCGTATCAAACGATGCACATTTGTCACAGAACACGTTGCCCGTCTGTTAGTCTTTTCATGATGAAATGGCAGAGTATACTGTACACTTTTTACTTTGGCAGATGACGTTTGGACACCATCACCAAACAGTGTTGCTAACCTGAAAGACTTATATCTTAAAAAATCACTCAATACTATTAAAAGCTGTATGGAGATAGAGTAGAAAAGTAGCAAGTTTATTGACATTATGCACAGCGCTATATTGATGTCAAAATCCACAGCACTGTATGGCATTGTTTGAAATTGTTTGAAATTTAAACTGGCTCAGATACAACAATGTCTGCTTTTGTGAAATTTAACAAATATATCTTCTTTACCCTGGTATTACAGGTATTACGATGCCACAATACTGCCAATATGATTTATTTGATTAAAGTGCTTTAACATATCTCAGATATTTTATTGCCTTAATTCATCTTAGCCATGAAACTTGAACTGACCCCTTCAATATTTTCAAACTAGACGTAAAACTAATAAAATTTTCTCTATTGCGGCTGATGACTTTCTATGTAATTGTGGTTGCATGACTTATTTACAACCGGTGTAAATTATAAATATATATATATATATATATGTATATGCATATATGCATATATACATATTATATGTATATACACAAATATGTATATAAATATCTTTGTATTATTTCTTTATTTGTATTTGTATTTCAAAACCAACTGCAACATTGGTACCATCACCAGCTCTAAGGCTCCGTGTTCACCAAAGCCACCATTATCATCAACATCAGTCAATTGGAGCAACCATCATGCCAGAGAGGCCTACTCATTTACACCCCAGATGATGAGTCGAGTCGGATACTACGATAGACAAGCCAGCGGACAGAGTATCTTTCTGACAGCCGGCTAATAACAAACTTATGTGTAATTTGTATTGCTGAATTTTCCGACTTCTGTTGTAGGACCTCTTGCCAACGTTTCACCATCATCATCATCATCACCTTCGGTGTGATGTGATTATGATGATGATGGCGATGATGATGTTGGTACATTCGTGTTAAATATGAGTCCACACCTACTCACGTACACATGTATCTGACTGAGTATAATGAACAAACACCCATACATGGAAATACTTTATGATATCCATTCATGCCAAGCGAAGCATCAGTTACTGGCACTCCTCGGATGTCTGTCGGCCTGTCTGTCCCAGAGTTAGCTGCAATGGTCTTTCTCCTCTTCTGACATGATGGCTTTGTTTAGGCCTAACCAAGCAAGGAGTATAAACGGAGTTAAGTAGTGTTTGTATGCTCTGGTATTATTTTATATTCAGCGTCTATTAGTGTTGTTTTTGTTTTACATCACTTGGCCGTCAGTCTCTTCCGTGTCTGCTTTTCTTATGTTGTTGTTTATCTTGAAGTTTCTTAAGACGATGAAGAGGAGTAATTTTCTTGGAACATCACACAAAGTGAAGTGTGGAAATTTTCACTTTTTATCATAATTAAATTCATTTCAACTTTCTTTGCATTGTGTGATTATATACGTAATGTACATTACGCCAGCACGTTTATATATTTTCATCCGTGTCTAGGTTTTGTTAAGTATTTATGTATGTGCATATATAATGAAAATACTTTCTGCCAGGACTTCCGGTATTTGCTTAAAGTATTTTTTCAGAACCACTCCTTAGAGAGGTATGAAAGAGTAATACTGGTATGAACTATAAACTTGAATACGTTTGTATTACTCAAATCATTAATTGGGTGCCATAAAATCAAGGAAATATATAGTGTGATGTGCTGATTGTCAACAAACTACACATATTTGCAGAATCGTCAAGGCCAAGATGATTTCAAACATCGTATCCCGAAAGTTCTCACTTGTGTCCTTTTTCCGCTCGAATATGCTATATTGCTAAATGTTGTCTGGCCAAAGGAGCTGATGATATTGTAAACAGATCCAAACTTGGTCGCTTTATAAGAATGTGCGATCATAAAACCTCATAATAAGGCGCAGAAGAAAAAGAATGTGTCTATTGATCGTCACACAATAGTGTCGCTTAAAAAGTTATCAGATTTCGTTAGCGTTCTTTACTGACCTCAACTACAGTGCCTTTTCCACTTTTCAATACATGTGCCTGCCAATTGGAGCTTATATTCCCAACATCATCGATTGTAATTCATAGTGGAACGGATGATACGTCCATTAATAGTCGGCTCTCTCATAGAGTGAGCTAATTAGAATCCCCGGCTATGATATAGTAAATTATTAGGCTGTGCCAAGTTTTAAGAAATTTGATATTTAACAGCTACCCCTTTTCCTTTCCAGTATGTGCTTACATAGTACATGGGCATGCAGCTGCAACCTGTTGCAGGTGCATGTCTGTGTTTCGTGCAAGCGTATACGATGGACGATCAGTTCCATGCGAGGTATGATGTGGCGAAACTGAAGCAGTTTTTGTCTGCGAAACCCTGACCAGAGGGTTTTTATGTTTGGGAGATCGGAGGCCCCTAGAACTATTTGTTCTTGCCTGATCGTAGCGTAAGACCCCTTGTAGGAGCATCGTGCTGGCTATGGTTGCCCGAACACGTGTTTTCAGTGATCTTGAAGGTAATGCGGGAACTTGGAAAACACTGTTCTTCGTCGATTAGGTTGAGGTGTCTAGCTAGGCCTCACTCCTAACCGAGAGGAAGCTCACTTTATACCAGTGACTTCAAATGCACTTTGGCTGAAAGAAGAAGCAAGTCCTGAGGAAATTTTCCAAGGGGATATACTTCTTATCTCAAAAGTGCTTCGACTAATCCTCCCGGGATTAGTCTGAGTTCCCCAAAGGGGCGCTGGCTGTCGTAAACACGCTCAAAAACAGTTCCATGTATGATGGCACACCGTGAGTAAGGCTTCAAAGCGAAAACCATGTAAAATTAGACAATTGTTGTTAACAGCTACCCAGTCAGCCAAAAGATGGACATTGCTTAATCGACATACAATTAATATACACATTTGTTCAAAGGATATTTGGTGCTTAAAAGGTCCTTTCTGAATGCTATACTTTCATTCTTTCGGGAGAAGGTATACAAATATCTTGTAAATTAATATCACGGATTAATCTGTGTTCAAAAGTTGCATTAGCTGATCAAAAGCTTCATTTAAGCTTGATTATCCCTATATTGGTATTAACAAAAAAAATTTGTAGCTTTTGTTTTGGACAGATTCCTTTATAATATTTTGCATTTACTTTTCCAGCCAAGTTGCTACAAATACCAAAATAAAAATTAAATTTTTTAGGGCTTTGGCGTTATTACAATCTAAATGGATTGCTAATCCATTATAATATAATCTGCCACCTTTGATTATACCAAAGAACTGCGACTATCAGTAAATACATAAATAGTAGGTCACTAATTTAGATATCCTTCTCCTAACGTTCATTGTCACTTTTTTGTAAAGCAAGGAGTGCTACTAGAGGGACGTGATCAATTGCTAGATTTTGATAAAAAAAAATTAAGTAATTTGTGTAGGAGGTACCAGAGAGGGCGTGATTATTCAGTTCGTTATTTCAGATTTTACTCAGCGCTACAACGCAATATAATTGACAAGAATATACAGCGGAAAATTAAATTCCGACAGATCGGTTATTTTGTATGGGATGTACTTGAACGGGCGCTGTAACGCCACCTATTTTCCTTCTTAGAACTTAACTTATCAAACGTGTAATACATGACAACTTTGGCCGAGTTTATTAGAAGTGGTTTGAATATATGCAAGCAAAAACATGTAGGTTACGTGGGACGTTTGTTTGGGAGATATTAAATGACGCGTGGTTGCTTGGTGGGGTTTTCTCAAGTTCTGTAGAGAAATATAAACCAGTGTGATGGACAAAAATCCAGGCTACCGCATTCTACCAATTAGAAATTACAGAGAAATTATTGAGTTAATTTTTCATTCCGACATCTTGTTTTAGGAAATATCAATTTTTGTGAGAGTTACCAGACGAGATGGGTCGATGTCGTCTAATCCACATTCCCTAGCGACGATCTGACAAAATAATAGGCTGCGTAAATTGTTAAACGCTTCCCTTTGGGAGTTACATTTTTGGCCGTATCAAATGAGATATACATACCTTCATTCCTTTGATGAAGCTACAAAGTTTAAAAATGCTCTTGTAATTCACACCTATATTGTAAGATGAAATTAAACATTCAAATTTTGGGATTTCTGTTTCACCAGATGACATTTTTATACTATTTCTTTCCAACTTAATCCATCGAAGTTAAAAAAGTAGCTCTTTACCAGTTATAATACAAATGTAGAATTTAATTTTCATGACTTCAGCTTTAATTTTATGTGAAAACCCATGACGTCATCGCCATCAAATATATTCACTCATTAAAGGGAAGAATTTGTTAAAATGAACACCGTCGCTCGCATATTTTAATGAAATTTTCATTTATGGCGCAACCTACGAATTTTGAAAAATGTCTTTCTTTTATCCGAAGTCACAGTGGGTAGAAAATACAGGCGTATTAACATTATTTCAGCTTCAGCCGTTTATTATTACCCATTTGCTGTTATTGCTGTTTGTTATAACATTAGACCAAATTTTGTCCTTATACTACAAATATTTATTCTCTCACATGCTTCAATTTTTTTTGCACTTAGAAATTCGTTACAGCGGTTGTGTACGAAACTTTTTCCAAATGATATGGAATGAAGATATATTCCAGTGGTCGAAGATATAATAGACCCCACTACAACTGGACATTGTATCTGAATTATGATAATCCCTGTACGTTTCCCTGTACGTACGTAATCCCTGTACGTTTTAGTTTAGGCATACGTCATGTACAATAACCAGGCGATGACTAAGATCGGCGACAAAGAAGTCTGTAAGTCGCTAAGTTACAAGATTTAGTAAAAAGACACCCATAATTTTTCTAATATATCGTTTTAAAAGTCTGTACCTTACCGTGTACAAGAGCGATCGGATTATGCTAGACAGCGACTTAGATAATTTTGTAACTGCTTGACTCAGTAGCGCCTGGTCACGCGTCAAAGACACCAGAAAAGGGGAAAAACCTAATGGATCGAATTTCCACATGCGAATCGCTTTTTATCTGCGACCGAATCGAGCCATTTTTAAAGCGGATAGTAACTGGTGATGCAAACATCTAGCGAAAACGTTACTGACAGAATCGGGATGAACCAGCGCAAACGGTGGCCAATCCAAAAAGGAGGGAAAGGAAGTGTTTACTGTGTGTTTGGTGGGATTGACATCGAATCTTCTACTATAAACTGCTTCTCTACGGTCAAAATATTAAACTGAATCTATTTCGACAACAAAAATGTACCGCGTAAAGGAAATAATAGCCCAGAAACGACCAGATTTTGTGCCTTACAAACAGATATAAGGTATATCCTGGAATAAGAAATTCGTACATTGGACGTTGGTTAGATAATCTGCAATATGAGATTCGACATATTTTGGTTAGATCAATGGAGTCTGCTCGAGAACGTCTGTCGGGCATAAATCTCCTATAGCGTAGTTGTGGTGAGTGGATTTGCTGATTTTTGCAAGTCAGTCTTGGGAAGGTCTGGGGAAATAAAGCCTATTGGATCGCACAATGTTCTTCAGGTTGATGATGTAACAGCACTATTGGCTGGACTACAAGGAGCCGAAACTGAAAGTAGCTCAGTTACTAGCTCTCACCAGAGGCTGCCTTTTTGAATCGTAAGCGACAGGGACTCACACGTTCAAGGCCTCGAGCATCTTGCTTTATTTTTCTGCATCCGAATTATCACACGGAAATTGAGACAAGTCTAGCACATCTGAGCTACAGTACATGATCGGCATTCATCCCCGTTTTGCAGTGAAGATATTGGATCTATACATTGCAATACCGAGAGTTTTACCTACTTACGGTATGCATCGCAAAAAATTGACATCTATGCTCATTTAGTAGAGGACAATCAATTTGTTTCAAGTCACAATTTGGTAGCATCTTTAACACGTAACTTCCAATGGTAAGCTTGGTCTGTAGCGGTGAATCATAAAGCTACGAAACTAAAATTCCTGCCTGATTGTTTATTGGAAATTCCTGCCTGATTGTTTATTGGAAATTCCTGCCTGATTTTTAGAAAGCAAGCAAATGCTACGGGTTCATATTATAGATTCACCTCACTCCCGTCGATGGAGAGTAAGTTCTGTAATGGTATATTGTATGTGTTATCTTCTGGGTGGAAAAAAGGAGCCGATAGCTCTGCTAGCTTAAGATTGTTTGGTCACTCACATTTAAAAACATAAAAGCATCAATCTTATCAGCCCTATTACATATTTCAATTAGAACTAAATTTAAAAATTTATAATCAATCAAAAGTCTGCACATGCTTATGCATAATAGACAATTTGCATATCAAATTAATAGAACACAACGAAATGTATACGTCATTCACTTTGTGTACAGCTGTTGTCGTCGAATAAATACATTGCACTGCACTATAATTCATTTTGTATGTGATTATCTTCAATTTCATTATAATTTCATTTGAGTATCTCAAATTTCATTAAGTATTCTTTACAAATGAGTGTTGTTTAATGTGCTTAATATCGATATTATATATATATATACGAGTGTATATATATACGATTTGTATATAAGTACATAGTTATGTATTTTTCGTCATTATTATTCGGCTTAAATGTTAATATTGTTGTTTTGCTCTGGTTTCCTGTGTCAAAATGTACAGAATTTTTTCAGCATTTTTTTTATAGGATTTTCCATAACAGAAATTGAAAGAAAAGTTACGTTGAAATAGCGGAGCATGTAAGCAAATGTGCTGCTATGCATTGATGTTAAATTTACAGAATTGATGTATTTTTTTAGTTATACCGTAATTGTAAATAGGAGAACTTCAAAATACGTACAATTTCCAGGAACAATTTGCGGAGTTTGATGTTTGGAATTTGGGTATTTGATGGAAAAACTGTGGAGTAGATATCCCACACCAATTGTGCTACTACAAGAAATTCAAAGAACATTTTTTTAATCGATGTATGCAATTACATTTTATGTTATTTAATTTTAACATATATGCGACATTTAATCAGAAACTCACTCATTGCGGCATAAAGGGTTGAAGTCGGGATCGGCTCAATTATTATTTTAATGGACTGCTTCAATTCAGTCAAATTCCTTGGTTTCATTTTGCACACCTCTTGCTTGGCTTAAACCCAGTCAGTCAGGTCAGGTAGTCTTGGTGGCCAGCGGAGTCTCTGGTTACTAATTTGTTAGGGAATTTTCGTAGGAGGTACGCCATAACCGGTCTGGTTATATGTGCAATTGCTCCATCTTATTGGAACCAAATGCTGTTGAAACGGATACGTCTTCGGCGCAGTTCTGGGTAAAAAACTTCTTCAAGATCTTTAAATAACAGTCCACATAGGTCGACGTTTTGTATTTGTAGCACGATTCGTGCGCTACCCTGTTTTTATATTTAGTAAATGGTGTCTAAACTTCAATATTTTAGCCGTAATTTTAAGATTGTATACATATTTGAATTTACCATTGAATTTATACTAATATTAACCTTGTTTTGTACATTAAAATTTACTTTTGTAAGAATATTATTGTGAATGAACTCAAGTTTTTGCCCCTGAAGTGTTACATAGTGAAAATAGTGTACTAAATGTAACTAAATTCTGAATTGTAACATATGAAATTAACTGTTGTCGAAAGTTTTGTAATAAGAAAAAATCACTTACAAATCAGATCTCAACTGGTAAGCGTTGCCTGAATAAATCTCCTTTGAATTGGCACTAATTCTAATTCTCATCCTTTATTTATCGCCACTTGTAGTTTCTGCACGATCAATTTAATTACATATAATTTCACATGACTGTGAAATTATATGATCCAAATTACAAGTTCTAATTTTTAGTTCTCTAGTAGAAACCAACTGTGAAATTGGTCCTCCTAAAGATCATCGTTATTGGATAATTCGCAATAGAGTCCAACATTTAGATTCCACAACTACAACGAAAGGGGTATCAAATTGATTAGAGTATTCCCCGCTATTCCCCCTGTTATCATATCAATCATCTCTATCAATCTATCTATCAATAACAAAAAAAGAAAAAAAAAACATGAGTAAGATTTTGCTATTAGACTGAACTTTCAGAATTGTCCTTTAATATATTTAAATAACGGTCCCCGTTTTGAATTTGTAACACCATTCGTGCGCTAACCTGTGCATTCATTTAGTGGATATAAATTATTTAAAATTTTTTTTTTGCAGTATAAATTATTTGAAATCTTTTACTAACGTACAAACAAATAAATAGAGAAAAACAAAAAAAAAAAAAAAAAAAAAAAACACGAGTAAGATTTTGCTATTAGATTGAGGTTTCAGAATTGTAGCATGTTTAACTCCTCTTGTTTACTGTGGTATATCCATCCCCTGTACAACTCAATTTCTAAAAATATGTATACCTTTACCCGGATAAAGGCGTTATATAACATTTGGGACAGCAAAGATGTAACACTCAGAACGAAGCGTCCAAGGTACCAAAATGTGATCAGAGCTGTTTTACGACTTTTTATGTTGACTTATGAAGTCCGGTAGAAGTCTGGTAGACACCATAACTGCCGCAAATCATTACCACTCTTCTTTAATCTTTGTACAACCTAATATAAGGCCAGATCATGGAGATTATAAACAGACTATATCGGCGTATTTCTTCCGGTACCCCTCTCACCGATATTTTATAATTATTTATAACCATGGATGAGACATGGGGCCACCACTTCAAACCTGAGACAAAGGAACAATCAAATTAGTGGACTGGAATGGAAGAATCTTGTCCAAAGAAGGCGAAGACCGTTCTATTTGCTGGCAAGGCCATGGTGGCTGTTTTTGTGATGCATATCGGATTATTTTTTTGATGATGGGATTATTAGGTGATGAAATTACGGACAAAAGGCCGCATTTGGCGAAAAAGAAAGTGTTGTTTCATTAAGACAATGCTACGACAATGCAACGCATCCACTAATGCAATGACCAAAATGAATAAAAAAATGTTCGAATTTCGTCATCACGTATCTTATTCGTAAGGTTTAGTTCCCTCGATCTATTTTTTATTCCCAAACTTCCAGTACTTTCTATATGAATGCCCGATTTACAAAATATATTCTTTGATTAATTTCTTCCAAACAGTTTCAGTGTATTCAACAAAATTTGACATGCATCGTGTGTTTGATAAACTTATCTCAGGTAATAGAAATGGTACCTCCTATAAAAATTAGCCGACTTGTTGAAATTGGTTTCTTCGCCTGTTGTCCTTTATACGTTTCCACGTTATAATGCTTGGTAAGAAGGGAAAATACGAAAGGAATTTTCCGCTGTAATCTCTAACTCACAGGCTACACATAGTCAAAATTTTCACAAATATATTGCATTTCATAAAATTTAGAATTTAACAACTCTCATACAAATTATGATACATAATTTTGCTCCCATATTTTTAGATTCATACCTCGCATTCAATTACGCTAAATTTGGTAAAATTTAGCGCGCAACAGTCATTGAGAGAGCTTAAGTTTGTGAATGAAAATAGCAGAAAGTTTTTTAAAGAATCTGGCAACTCATCACCTCTATTCTGGCACCGCCCACACTTTTGCACCAACATGTGGATGTATGTAATTTAGTTAACGTAATTGCAATTTCTATACTGGTTTATAAAACGTAATATTAACGTTTGTGACCGACCATGACGCGCTACTATCGTACGCATGGTAGTGGATTCAACCAACTCCCCATACAGCCATCTATCTTTATTTCAATGGCTTTCAGCTCAACGTGTCTGACGAACTCTTCGATTGGTCGAGAAATTGACAAGTCAAGTAACTGTTCTTCAAACTGTAAAGTTTGAAATCGTCGTAAAACTGCAGGTTCCGTTGAGCGAGTTCCATTAAATGTGAGAAGCTCTCCCATATTCCATTCATGGGAAGCAAGGGAATTTGTTTTCGGTTTCCACTGAAGATGGGTGTTGAATATAGTTAATCCTTTCCATGAAGGAAATGAAATGAATTTTATAAATTAAATTGAATTATGAACTATGAAATATGAATTCAAATCTATTTTCAGAAAATTAGATTGAATCACATTTAATTAAATTGTATTGCATCGATTTGAACTTACATTCTATTAAATTAAGTTGAATTATATTGAATTGTACCGAACAATTTGTAAATTTTGTAAATTGTAAAATTTAAGTAACTATTTGCTTGTGTAAAGGCTACTTTGAACAACTATGTAATTGTAAAATCCCCTATTTTTGTTACGCCCATATGGCAACACAGAGGGGCACGGAGGTCTCACTGTTGAAACCAGCGATAAACGAGTACTCGCTCTCTTTTTCCGCCAGCCACCAAGCGGATCACTTCGCCAGCCGCCCTTAGCATGCTAATAAAACCCAAGTAATAAATGCTGTAAGTTAACCGATTATCCCGTTTTTTTTCATCTCCTCCAATACCAAACCTCCTCGTAAGTATACACATCCCGCCGAGAACCTAAGTTCTTTAACCAAATCTCCAATTTCTCTCGAGGAACCAAGCTCCCTCATAAAATCTTCAGATCAAAACTGACAAATGTATTTCCTAACAATTGCATATTACAATGGGTGTATAAGAAATTGGCAGAAGTATGTTGAACACGAAAAAATAGTATGGAAAGACCCATACATAATATTTTACAAAAAGGCCCCCGAAAATATGTATTTACTATGCAAATATTATTACAGTTTATTGTTTGCGTTTTATTGAATAAAGAAGACAATGCATAGTTTTTCATTAATTATCGCGAGTGTTTTGATGAAAAAAATAAAAAAATAAAATAAAATAAAAAAAAATTAACGAAATGCAAAAAACAACGACTTCCTCTCCATTGTACGTATATCTGGCCATGTGCCGTATACTAGATATGTTGCATATGATGTATTGTAAAGGGTGGCGCATAAGTAACGTTAACGGCGACTATGTTGAATGCGTTCCTGTGCATCATTTGGTTTTAACTCGAGAACCGATCGCATCTTATATGGGAAAAGATGTAAAATTCTTTGCAAAGACTGCTTAGACATCTCTAACTGTTGAGAACGTCGCCTGGTGGGAGTTTCGGGGTTTTTCTAAATACTTGCTTGCACTCGAGCAATGGTCATTTCATTTCGAATTACACGATGCCTTCCAGCACGCGGAAGATCACAGACAGCCTCTTGTTGCCCAAAACGCCGAACCAATCGGTAAATTGTTGGAGCGCTAGGAGTATTTTGAAATTGAAGAAATTTCGATATGATCTGAATAATCGAATGCTAACTTTCAAAGTAAAATTGAACAACTTTGGTTCTTTGCTCTGTGCTGAGTCTTTCCATCATAAATTTCCCAAAAATTATTTAGTTAATTCTGTAAAGAGACCAAAAAAGAAAGACTTAAAAAAAAATGTATTTACTGATCAAATCTTACCGTTACTTATGCGCCACCCTATAGATGCAATACTGTGCACAATGCTCTCCAATTCAATAGAATGCAAAAAAAAAACGGAATAAACGCTTTTGCATAAGAGACGAAATCGCGTTATATTTTTTGCCGAACCAAATAACAATGGGACTCACATTTTTTGGGTGTGTGTGTGTGCGTCTACAACTTCCTTTTATTGATGGGTGCCAAAAATGTGTAATGTGTTGGAAAATTGTTATTTTCTTATTGTATGCTCTTGAATAACAACAGTTGAGCAAAATAGTTTGAAAAAAATCTTGATGAACTTTACAGCGTACCAACGAAGTTGTAAAATGTTAACTGTAGGAGAGTGTAGTGACATATCGCACCGTTTATATTCATGGCAAATTAGGTATGTATTGTTTTGTAATTGTAATTGTGGTAGTGATTCCGACAATACGTACCGATTAGAGTCATCAGCGAGGGCGAAGCTTCAATTACATTGAAAATCACTGAATGTAAAAAATCTCCAAATTTGTATTTTAGCTAGAAAAGTCTAAATCTTATTATAAGGAAATATTATACCTCTTTAACTGAATATGATATTTCCTTTAACGTAAATATTTCAAAGATTTTCAAATATATTTTTCATTTTTTTTAATAAAAAAATTTCATTTCATTTGCATTATTTTTGGAAGAAACTATGTGAATAAAGAACATTGCGTATTCCATATCAAAGTGAGCATTTTCTCCTACAACGACTATTGTTTAGTTTAACATTTGCTGGAAAGTTTATTTTTCTGTGAAATATTTATTTGAAATTATCATTTGAAATAAATCATTACACCGCGATTAATGTATAGGTTTCTGATATAACACATGCTGATGTTTGGAACACCATGAAATGTCGGAGTTGGACCGCAAAAAATACTACTTAGCGATAATCAAATTATAAATCTATCACTTTGCCCAAACGTAAGAGTTAGTTTTCAATTTTGTGTGAAGCAAAATACATCGTTGACGATTTCCACAGTGTATTACTTTGTTGAACCAAAAAGATGCGTTCAATTTTGTTTACGAAACTATATTTGTATTACGGAAACATTTAAAATGTTGCTGAGAGAAATATTTATAAATGAATGATTATAAACTTCTACCGAAGAAAGTTAAGAAAAACTATTGGTGGCCAATTATGGATCTTTTTGATGATGCTGGCATTTTAAGCAAATTGGTCAACCCCCTTCCAAAAAGGTTTCCTGGACTTCACTAATATCTTTTGGTATCAAAAACATGCATTTTTTCCGAGACATATCCATGAAAAGGTAGCTTCTGCTTACAAGCCACTTCTGAAATTATTACAAGAGATAAATGCAAGAGTTATGATCCAAAAATTACTGAACTACCGAGTTGAAAACATAACAAAAATTATGCGAGTTCGAAAAGATCAGGGCAAGGTGGATTACAAATTAAAGCAATGCCAACTGTTTTCTGGGCTTTTCAACGTTGCCAGAAGTTGATATTGAAAAAATCCAAAACCTTTGCGAAAAAAGCTAAAACAAAGTAAAAAAACAATTCAGTTCTAATTTGTTACAAGAAATTTGTTGAGATATATTAATATGTTGCCCTTCATAAGTTTGAACTTAATATGTGACAGGTTTATAAAAATATTTAAAGCTCTTACTGCTTATAAATTTAATGGAATGGGGAAATAATCTAATTTTCATACAGTCGACATCATTTTCTTTTCTTTTCTTCATTGGACACAATTTTGTGCCATATTGTCACCGATAAATCATTTATGGCCAGAGACCGTACAACCTGTTTCTAAAGCTGTTTTTTTTTGATAAACAATTTAATTAAATAAAAAAAAAGATAATAATAATAAAATAAATAAATAAAAACAATTTACTAGATCTCATTGAAAAAGTTATTTTCAAAATCATAAAAATAACGTTCTTCACATAGTGGGATGTGCGATTATATGAAATATTCGTCATTAAATTAGAATGAGAATCAATATTTTTTTTTTTGCATGGAAAGTGCCTAAATAATTTAAACATTATCGAAACAAATTTGCGTAATTTATTGCAAAACTGTACATTAAATTGTAATCGGAAAGCTATGTTCGCAGTCCATGAGTTAAACATTTTTCTGTAGGTTAAACTTTAAGTTGTTCTATAAATAAAGGCAAAGTTAAAATTTGTGAAAAATTACCAATCTACCATTCTTTCATAAACTCAAACATTGGACTCATTTCCTCATGAGCATGTGAAATTTCGAATAGTTGTACACAAATACAAAACAATACAAAAGCGTCAAATAAGAAACGTGAAATTCTTTTGATTAATTTATTTCTTTAAATTTAATATTATGTATAAATTTAAAATTGTAACTGCGGATGACTAGCAAAGTACAGATTTTTCTCAAAATATTAAACAAAAAGGCCAAGATATTGTGTGAATTTGAATTTTATAAAAATGTGGTTATCATATTATGAATCAATTTTTCATTTACTTGTACTTAATAAGGACAACCCATTTGATTAAGACGAAACCAGTGTTTTTAATTAGATTTTTCTCAAGCAATATTTAAGGTTAGTAGGCACGATATCCGACGTAAATTAGCTGTTTTTAATTTTTACTATTTAATATTTTACCAGACCGTGATCGGGGACTGTGAATGGGCTATGTACACCCACCGTTTCTGCCAGTTCCCATAAAAATTGACCCATTCATCGAAATTTTTATGTTCGGCTGTAGTTTCTTAAATGTTTGTCAATTGTATTGCGTTATAATCTTCGGTCAAATTTGAAAAAATTCTACGAATTACACAATTTAAACCACATATTCCGATGTGCAATCTTTCATTCAATTGTAATAAATTCAGTATAATTTGGTCTTCGCCATTCATTTTGCAAAATTTAGTTCTGCGAATGAAAAAGGGCTGTAATGACTCTCATCTGATTGCAATTTCTGTACCGATTTTGAACCAATTAGTATTAACAACCTGCACTTTTACTATAAGAAACCTTGTGATCAAAAAAAAGGCCAATTTAAATCTTTGTAATACAATTTATTCGTGCTAATCTATATTATCGCCTTGAAGGTGTTCTCCCCGGGCTTGACATATTTATACCTACTGTTTCCAGTTCCCGAAGAATGCCGTAGAGTTGGCCTCCAGTATGGCTTTCAAGTTGCCGTGCAATTCATGTTGAATTCCTTGAATCGAACTAAAACCGTGTTCCCTTTTTGGTGAGTAGGCTTTTTTTCCTAAGAATGTTGTAGCAACCAACTACGGCATAAATAAAGCCTGAAACAATTCGTATTTCCAACTAAATTTATTGCAGTAATTCTCTACTTACAGTAAACCAAGTGAAATGAGAAATTTTTGTGGCTTTGGAAGAATGTCTCCGTGAATAGACTAAAGGACCTCAAAAGCATTTAGCCATTTAGTCATACAGATTCAGAATCAAGTCAAGTCTATGCCTACTATAACGAATGATAGTAAGACAATCTCCTTTTTAATATACTGTAAAATGGCTTAGATAAATTTCCCCAATGTAGAAATAAGTTCTTCCCACAAAAACATGGAATATTAGAATTATTGTGTAGAAAATTAATATTTTAATGCCAGTGTACGAACTATAGCCGAATTTTACAATTAAACAAGGAAAAATATATTAAAATAGGCAAAAACAGCTTAAATATTGATTGAGACAAATCTAGTAAAAAAACCCAGGTTTCGCTTTAATCTATTAGGTTCTCTTAAGTAAGTAAAAATAAGTGAAAAAGTGGTTCATAATAAAACACCGACATTATTAAAGAAATCAACTTTAAACAATATCTTGGCTTTTTGATCAATATTTTGCGAAAAATTGTACTCTGAATTCAGGTTAGTTATTAATTTTAATAGATGTCACCCCTGAATACAACTTTTAATCTATACACGGTATTAAGTTTGAAGAAATATATGTATCAAGAGGTGACTATTTGAAGCTTTTTGTTTGCTGTGCTAAATACTTTTCTCTAATTAAAGTTGTTAGTTGTCATCAAGCAAATAAAACTAAAGATAATTTTATCAGAAGCTAAATGTCATCGTACTCTGGTGTAGAAAAGTTTTCTATAATTTATGATCTGTTGTATATTATCGTGCATTCGCACGTGCTCCCAATCCTCATTAGGAAATACTAAATGTCTATTGACGATACGGTCTTTTATGATTGTATATATATTTGCGGAAAAATAGAACAATTTTCTAGCATTCCATGAAATGCTTATAGGAGGAATTCACCCATTAAAGCATGGGTAAAATATATATATACCTATACAATCGTGAAAAACTATGTACGAATTGCAGATAATTTTTTTTCCAAATTTTGTCTAAACAATGTATGTGAAGATCTACGGATTTTGTTTTTGGGACTCACAATATTAGCATATTTAAAGAACTATACGAATAGAGTTCTGCTGTGAAGTTTAAACGAAACTGAAATGTTTAATGACTGGCACTTGTCGGACATGCGTTTAAGGAGCATTTACTACTTTTAGAACTAGGCTTGTTGATTGTCCATATATATACCTATACATATATATGTGTCCATATATATATACATATTATATATATATTATATATTATATATATATATATTATTATATTATATATACATATTTGTAATAACATATATAAGATTTATATATAAGAACATGCAATATTGTTTAAATATGACTTTCAGCTTATTTATTTCCATACACCGTCATAATATTCTGGACTTTAATTTTCCTCCACATAACAACCTTCATGAAATCTCAAAGATCTCTGTAAGATGGTAAAAAACACATATTGATGCACTCAGATAATCAAAATTACATAAACATTTAGATTGCCGAATATATGGTAAATTTCCTATGCATTAGACTGTGCCATTGGTAGCTCCATTTAGTTCGCTATGATTAAGAGCTAACTAAAGCTGAATTAATTTTTCAATTTGCACTGAATTCATTGACTTTTGTGCTCAATATCGACAGTTTTTCGGCCAAGAGGGCGGCTGCACAACGGAAATGAAAAAGAAAAAAAAAGTCACATCAAAAAATAAACATGAATCACTTTTAAAGAAGCCAAGTAGAGAGTATGTGTACACATGGGCAAATGTGTTTAACCGACAACCATTAAACTGGGAGCAACATATCAGTAGAATTATATCAGCTTCAGTTTAAGATCATATATAACACAATAAACCTCAATATACCAATCGACCGGCAGTCACCTCGTCATGCAGACGAACACATGAAGTAATTGGACAATCAACAAGTCTAGCAAAAGCTCCTCAAACGCTATTTTATCACGTGTTATCATTAAATATTTTAGTGAGCCTAAATATAGAAAAGCGTGTGAGCTTCACAACACAACTCTATGCCAATAGTTCTTCAAATATATTGGCATTGTAAGTCCCAAAAACGAAGTCCGTAGATCTTCACATACATCGTTTTGACAAAAATGCAATCTGTCCTCTGCGCTTTCTACTATCTTCCATACAAATTAATGATTTAGCGCAATTAATTTAACTGCAGATCTCTCAAACGGCTTATGAGGTAAGTTGTTAGAGAAAAAGAGGGGACAGCCGCACTACTTCTGGCACCCCCAAATTGACAAACAAATTGACCAATTCTTAGAGGTGTATTAATTCCTCTGTAATTCTTAATTCGTGGACTGCAATAATATAAATTTTTGTTCATTGTATTGATTTATAATATTTGGCACATTCTGAAAATACCCGTACTTATTTATTGACCGATTTAACCCATATATTTTTAGCACCATATTTTTCGATAAGTTCTACCGAACTCAATTAAATTTGGCACGTATTTAATGGTGCTAAGTGCATAGAACTAAAAGAGATGGCTTTATAAATTGACAGATTTTCGGAAATTCTGTCACTGTACTGCCATTTTTAGCAAGTAATGTGCAATAGATTTGTGGACATTTGCAGTGATTTATATTTTGTGTATTTACTCGTACATTTTGTGACACCTAAAAAAATTTACAACAATTCTTGTATCTCCCATACATATTAACCGATTTATCGATTTCTTTTCTGTATAAGCCTTAATTTGTTGACTGCCAACTGTCAACTTTTTGTCAAGTGTTTGCATTATAATGCGTGACAAAGATTGAAAAAATAAACGGGATAAAAACCTTCTCTCTGATAACTCTCATACAAATCATATAATTTAAATCATATAGATTAAGATTCATGTCTTTCAGCCAATTGTATGTATGAGCTATGAGAATGCTTCGCACATTCGGCGAACCTACATGCGTTGTACTTTTCGCCTCACTTGACGGTACTTACAGTTCTAACGACGATTCTGAACGTGGCAGTTTGAGAAGCATAAGTAGACCAGACTTGTTGATTACACGACTACTCGAAGTGTTCCTCAGACACATCGACCGCCAGTTTAAATAATGATAGGTGATTGCTCGTAGGATCAAAACTACGATCATGCGAATGAAAGGCGCACTTTCGGTCACTTTATTTTGTTGAAATGTTGAAAAAAGAAACCAAATCGGGCCATTTTTGAGGTAGCCCTGCAACATAAATTAAACTATAAGGTTTCGAAACAATTCCACTTTTCCAATAAATAGGGTCTTGAATATTTTGTACTCCATATGTGTTGAAATATTTTGAAAAATTATCTATTAACTAGTTTCTATAGGTATAATGAAAATAACCGTCTGTTCACATTTGCAGCCATGGGCACTTACTGTGTAATACCTTCAAGTGAATATGGCACGTGTAGCCAGAAGTCGTTCCGGAGGAATACAGCTTACACTCACTCACACACGCTTACATACACTTTTGTTAACAGAGAAAGTGCTGGCTGCAGTATCTCTATTTGTATAAGTCCATGTACGTTTACACTGTGAAGCAGCAAATTAAAATCCTTTAAACAGATTCATTTCACTTTGCGGTCGATAAATGCATTCATTCCCTACCCACAATCACCGCGTCTCTGTACGTACTCGTATGTGTACGTGTAAATTACACAGACACAGGAACTCAATCGCGTCGCAACCAACACATTGGAATAAAATGCGCGGGGTTATACTTGCATTTATAAGGAAATCAACAACTACATCATCAACGTTTCATTCATTCGTTCTTCATTCATTTTTGTACATAGACAAATGTATGTATTTGTGTTTTGATGTTACGTGCATACACATGCATTTATGTCTGTATGTGTGTGTGTGTGTGTGTATGCGGATGACACTGTGTTATGTACAGACAGCAATTTCGAATTTTCACCATATCCCGTGGAGCAGTGAAAACCAAATGAAAACTGAGCTAAATAGTAAGGATAAAAAGCATGGAAAGAGCTGTTGGCTCAACCCCACGCCTCTTAGAGAGATGTTGTGTTATAATGCGGTATAAAGATCCGTACAGAGTGGTTCTTTTGGTGAAGCTAAATTGTAACGATAAAACAAGTAGAATACAAAGCAAAACATAGGAAACTTTGGTAATAGTTAGTTTTTGAAAGAAAAACAACAACAGAAGCAACATCGACAATAACAAACAGTAACACCAGCATCATCATCAGGAGCTCTAATCGCAGTCGCGTTTCCGCTTTCATGGTTAAACAGTGATTGTTGAGCCTTCAATTTCTAAAGGGAAAAAATATTTATCTGAAATCAACGCACTGTGGCTCACTTAGTTACTTACTTTACACCTGTCCAAGGAAAAATTATATATTTTAAGTCAATTTGTTGTGACTTCTTCTGTAAATTGATTAGGATTTTATTATTACCAATAAACTGTTGAAAGGCCCGTGATCTGATATCTTTTACATTCATAAAAAACCCCATTGTAATTATTTCTAAAATAGACAAAAACAATGACAGGGCCTGAAACGAGTTAGATAGTTTTCATAACAAAATGGTCAACTCTAGAAAATAGTGCGTATTGATGGATAGGCTTGATGAGAAGCTATGTAACAAACTTAGCTTATCCCCTTTCTAAAGCGAAAATATCAAAAATACCGTAAGGTGGAGATTTTTTTTTCGCAATACTGGCTTAAAGCTAGCAGAATATGTAATGACCAACTAGGTTTATACTCTAATGCTTTCCGTCACAAGTGAGAAGACTTGTACGAAACATTGCCAGTATTTATAGTTCTCAATTACGATAATTATACAGAAATGTTTAGGCAATATTCCAAAAATCGTGACTATTCGTTAAATTTGCACTAAGTGTTTGTGATATAATCGCTCATACAGAATGAACTATGCCAATTTTTTGATATATAATCAAGTCCTGTATAAACATTTTATTGAAATGAAGTAATTTGTTTTATGCTTAATATAATACACTTTCATATACGGCCAAAACTGAATGGGCGTCACATGTTTGGTTCGGTGGAAGCTTGTACTGCTGTCCAAAGAATCATGGACGACGTATCTTCTTTTGCGTCAATTTTCCGGGGGAGAACCCGTTTTTTTGTCAAATACAAATATTACAATCGGAAATTCCGGCGATTCACTCCGCCTTACAGTTAAATCAAATAACATACTACCTATAGATGTTTTAAAAAAATAAAGTGAATTTTCAAATTTCGCGAGCTACATACATTCGACTTCCGATTATTATTTTTTTTATGTTGGTACACTCGTCTGTTTATATAACTGTATGTTGACGGTTATATAAATAAGATATAAAATAAGACAAGTGTTTTACGTGTTCGACAATTTTCTGCTATCAAAAAAATGGATCAAAGATGTTGCATAAAATATTGTGTGCAAAATAGATTGAAGTACTCAAAAACTCTTGAAATGTAGACAACGGCATACGGTGAGAGTACTCTGAGTCAAAAAAATGTTTACAACTGGTACAAGCTTTTCATAGAAGGTCGAGAAGATGTGCATGACGACGCTCGCTCTGAACGCCCCACCACAACAACAACCGATTAAATTGTTGAGAAAGTGAAGAAAATTGTAATGGACAATCGTCGGATCAAAATTAGAGAAGTTGATAAGGATGTCGGCATATCGGTTGGTTCATGCCATGCAATCTTTTCAAAATGAATTTTGGCCAAAAACAACACCGTTATCATGTCTCAGTCACCGTATTGACCAGATTTGGCCCCTTGCGACTTTTTCCTGTTCCCAAGGTTGAAGAAACCCATGGAAGGGCGGAGTTTTGAGACTATTGAGGAGATTAAAACCGAATCGCAGAGAGAGCTCAAGGACATATCAAAAAGGTCATATCAAAACTGCTTCAAGGATTGGAAAAAACGCTGGCACAAGTGTATCTGAAGTGGACTACTTTAAAGAAGATAAAATAGGAATTGATGAATAAATAAATATGTTTGAGAAAAGTGAAAATTTACCGTATTTACCAGAATAGGTTCTTATCGTCTGGTTTTTATCATGAGAAGGCGTCAACGCAGATCATTTTCATTAGGAGAACTAATTTTAATGAAAACCAGATGGTTGCTACTACTGAATTTAGTACAATTGAATGATAGGTAAAAATGTAGAAATATATGGATTAAATTAGGTAATTTGTATGGGAGTGACAATGAAACATATTTTCGCTTTTACAACTAAATTCATCAAACTTATTATATGTGGCGAATTTGGCTGAATTCAGTGTAACTGCTTAAAAGATATTACCTGCAAAATAAATCCGTAATCCAGAATTAAAATTGAAGAGTAAGATCTTCAACAGGCAGATTTTATTTTAAAGGCTCCATGTCTAACGGACAAATATTAATGGGTGCAGGCTGATACCGCTGGGTGGCCATTCAAATTTTTCGTTTTTCGTTCCTAGCATTATGTATGACACCTGTAGATTAACATTATTTCTGTACTCCTTTGGTAATGCAATGTAACATACTTCTATCTTCATCCTTGTCATTGAAATTATATATACACATATGGTCAAAATAATAAGTACACCGTAAATTTTATTTTAAAGACTGGAAGATGAAAATGTATTTAAATTAAAAGAAAAAAAAACAAATACTAATTTCTTTTGTTGTAACATTAGAAATAAAATAAATACTAAAATAATAACAAAAAACAAAAATTAAATTCAGTATTTTTCAAAAAGTAAGATAATCAAAAAACATTGGACAAAACAATAAGTACATTCAGTTAAAATAGGCAAAAATAAGCAGGTGTACTTATTTTTTCGACCATATGTGTATATTTCAATGATTAGAAAAGTTTTCCTAAAAATTACCGAACGTTCTGTCCAAAATTTGAAAAAAAATCGAACGATCGACTATGCCTCTTCTGCTATCTACCTTAAATATAGTCTACTTGATCCGTATATTCTTAGCTCTATATCCCTCATATAATAACGCTAGATTCAGCCAAATTTGATATACTACAACTCTTCGCTAAAGCAGGGACTTTGATGATGGACCGCATTG
>JAHXMU010000118.1:3730097-3752688 GCA_019455685.1 Philornis downsi | reverse complement strand
TTTTTTTTAAATCGAATAAAACACTCAAATTTGCATCATATATTAAAATTTTTAAAGATAATTTCATGCAAATGTTGTCCGCGGTTCCGTCCCAAAATATATAATAATATAATGAATAATATATATAATATAATATAATAATAATATATAACAATATAATATAATAAATGTATAATAATATATTCCATTCAAAAGGCCCAATTTTTCGTCACTTTTTTGAGCATTTCGGCCTGTATTCTACGAATAACGCGTGTTATGTTATCCTGTAAGGCTTCAATAGTGTTTGGTTTGTCCACATAGATTAACTGCACATCATGCGTTTGATAACATTAATTCTGGAAATGAACAGGGATTGCATCATCGATCTTACACGGATGTCTTCCAAGCAATTAAACTGAAAACGAAATTCACTTTTTCACTTGTCAACTCGTTGACTTAACTTTGTTGTTAATTTTGTCGCTTTAGTAAACTTAGTAAAATGTGAAAAAATCTGCCGGTTAATGGTCGATTTAACCCATGTGTTCTTAGCTTCATATCTTCTTAGCAGTTATCATGAATGCAGCAAAATTTGGAACAAATCATGCATATTATAAGTTTATAATATATAACAAAATAGTAGAATAAAAATGCATACCGCTTCTCCTATACAAATATACCAATTTATCAAAATTAATCTTCTTCACAGCAATCCCGAATAGTTTAGATTTTTGTCAGTTGTCATCATAGTGGTCCATAAAATATGGAGAAAAAATTACTAGGTAACCGTGTTGTTTCTGGTAAATGCCATAGTAGAAATAGAAATTACCTAATTTAATCCACGTGTTCTTAGACTTATAACTTTCATTTTATTGTGCTATATATTATACATATATACGATGAGGAACAAATAAGCTAAAACTGAACCATTATATGAAGTGTACTTTAAGTAGTAGTCACTAATGTTAAATGTTTAGCGGGTCGCTATTCAAGTGAGCGGCAGTGTACTCGTACGTGTTGTGTTCCAAAAAATAAAGTGAATTTTCATTTTTCTCAAAAAATATTTATTTATTCATCAATCTCTATTTTATCTTCTTCAGATATAATACACTTGTGTCAGCGTTTTTTTCAATCCTCGAAGCAGTTCTGATTCGGTTTTTTTCTCTTCAATCTTCGCAAAACGCCGTCCTTTCATGGGTCTCTTGAATCTTGGGAACAGAAAAAAGTCGCAGGAGGCCAAATCTGGTGAATACGGTGGCTGAGGCATGATAACGGTGTTGTTTTTGGACAAGTAATCTCTCACAAGCAAGGATGAGTGAGCAGGTGCATTATAATGATGCAAAAGTCATGAATTTTTTTTCACAATTCCGTGGGTATTTTTCGTATTGCTTCACGCAAACGACACATAACTTCAAGGTAATACTCCCTATTTACCGTACGACCTTGTGGTAAGAACTCCTGATGCACTACGCCATGGTAATCGAAGAAAACAGTGAGCAAAACCTTGACATTTGATCGAACTTGGCGTGCTTTTTTGGTCTTGGCTCTCCTGGACACTTTCATTGGGGCGATTGGGCTTTGTTTTCGATGTCATAACCATATACCCATTATTCGTCACCAGATACGACTCTTTGAAGCAAATATGGATCATTGTTGACGTCATTAAACAATTCCTTAGCGATAATCATGCGATGTTGTTTTTGGTCAAAATTCAGCAATTTTAGAACTAACTTCGCTGCCACACGCTTTATGCTCAAAATTTCCAAAAAGATTGCATGGCATGAGTCAACCGATATCCTCATAAACTTCTCTAATTGTGATTAAACGATTCTTCGTAACAATTTTCTTCACTTTTTCAACATTTTCATCGGTTGTTGATATGCTGGGGCGTCCAGAGCGAGCATCGTCATTCACATCTTCTCGACCTTCTGTGAAAAGTTTGTACCACTTGTAAGCATTTTTTTGACTCCGAGTGTTCTCACCGTATGCCACTGTCAACATTTCAAGTTTTGAGCAATTAAGTGCTCAATTTTTACACAACATTTGATGCAACTTCTTCGATCCATTGTTTTCGATAGCAGAAAATCGTCGAACACGCAAAATACTTGTCTTATTTATGCCTATCACAAACAAACTAAACATGCTATACGGATAAAACCGTCAACATATTTTTGAGACGAGTGTACCAACATAAAAAAAATAATAAATATAAATACATAAAACAAAAAATAAATAAAAAATAATATAAATAATTCGAGCACACCTCGTATACATTTAGCAGTTCTACATATAATTTAGCAATCTAGTTCTTTGTTATAAAAAGCAAAATTATCGTTATTTTGCTGCCCAAAATTACCTATTTCTCTACAGTTTTTAACCAGAAAACAGTAATTTATATTAAGTACCAGGATTTGGGATTTTGCTAACCAAGAACATATATTTAACCAGCCTAGATGGACTTTTGATGAAGGTATATGTAAATCAGTTCACGTATCTGAAATTTCTGTACTGTGACCGATATTTTGTGACCGATAATTGACCTAAACAAAACGTCAAAACAATGTGTAGTATAACAAATGGTTTTAAAAATTGAAGGTTTGTTCATGATAAAATTATATACACATAATTCGCAAAATTATATAATTCGCAAAATAATTCGTAAATACATAATTCATAAAATTATATACAGATAATTCGCAAAATTGAAAAAGATTGAAATTGAAACATAAGATATCTATTTTCTATTTATCCACCAAGAAATTAAAACACGGTCGATTTTACCTCCATTTCAGACTAAGAAACGAAATTAGATAAGGTTTCATTTTCGTTTTTTCGAAATAAAAAATCTGTTTTATTAAGCTCTGGCAGAGAAAAATGGCCAAAATAAGTTTATAGTTTCGTTTCAGGTAAAAACAGATCAACTTATGAAGCGATTTGTTGATTCGAATGTTGATTCAGAATGTGCTTCAAATAAATTTGTAATACAAAAAAAACCGAAACGAAGCTTAACTATTTTTATATGTTGTTTTCGTGTTATCTCATAGGCGAAGGAAAATTCGGAAAACTGAATTCCATTTTATGAAACTCCATTTTATACTGTTTGGAATTTACTGTCATTCTAGACAGAATATAATTGTTCAAAAACACAAAAACTAAAAAAAGAACATTCGCAAATTGAAGAAATGTAGAAACATTTTTAGGTTTCTGGAGCACAAAATTTATGCAATCACATAGTTAAATCCCAAAGACTGTCATCCATGCTCAATTCATTTTCCAGCCTAATTCAAACAAAAAAAAGAAAAAAAAAACAAATATTTGAGATATCTCTTAAAGTACTGTGCAGTGTAAACTCCTTTACATTCGCCAGCATCACTTTGCACAGTTTTTCCTACACGACAATAATGCAGGAAATGTTCAAAATTCATTTCAAAAACAAACATTTCACACTAAACAACATAGCAAACGTTCAGGATGATGTTGCACACGTACCAAAGAGAAAAAGCATAACGAAAACTATAAAAAAGTTTGAACGAATCGCTTCAAGTATCTGCAACTTAAAGAGCACAATGTGTAGGTGCTTCTCAAAGTACCACTAACTATCGAAGCGCTACAGAGCTATTAGGACCATTTCTTACATATTTACATGTACTTACGTACATATATAGGTATATAAATACAAAAGTATCTCGATGATGTGCTATCAAGGATAGAATCAATAAATTAACCATTCTGCCTTTAATAAACAGAAGCTAATTTTCTTGGATTAGCACTAAGTGGCTGCAGTGGTGCGATTCGTTATTAGGGTAATTTTTTACTATTAATATAATTTTCAATTATCTGCTTCCCGAAAATTCAGTACCGTTGATAGCACTTTAGTAAAACAATCATTGGCATTTCCTTTTTTTTCTATTAGCATACTTGATCCGTGCTTGGTATTTTGACAGCAATTCTCAGATTTTGAAACACAGTATGCTTGCTCTACCATTGCTAAGAGAGCATCAGAAATTTCACTTATATGAACTTATCCATACCTTCATTCAACATTATTTATCGATGGTGCTCAAGTGTGCGAAATGCCAGAAGGAGCGTGGTAAACCGCTCAGTCCTTATCCAATATTGCGTTGAATTGAAGCATAATATAATAAGCAAGATTATTCTGAAAACTTCCGTATAGAAATTATAGTGAACCATAGATAATCGCGAAATCGGTAGCATTATGTGGCCGACAGTTGTTGCAACATTGCTATTTTTGCTGGTTTTCTCTAAGGATGTTACTTTGCTCTGGACTCTCACTTTGCTAAAGTATGTGAGTTAGAATGTAACACCAATCACATAGGTGGTCGTCCGTGGTGCTTTTTAAAATGACATCAATCAAATTAACCATAAGTTTTTACCTTCGCCCATATTGAAAGAATGAAAGTATATACCAATTGATATCTCTAAAGTATAATACCCAGAAGGAAGCGCTTAAAGCACTATCAACATTAAGCCAACTCTTCCGGTACCTCTCAAATGAATTGAGCTATTTTCCGAAAAACCTTTTTCCCCTACAACTCTTCATTCGTAGATATAAATACCTCAATTATTTGCCCGTTGTAATGGTTTATAATAGGTGGCAAAATTTGGTAAAATCATCTGACAAACTACGCTTCTTCCGGTACCTTCCATAAAAGTGATATATTTAACCTATGTATTCCTATGTTCATATCTTTAATTAGACGTAATAAATCTACGCAAATTTGGTACAAGTTGAGCACTTGCCAAAACAAAAATTCAAAATAGAAATATACGATATTGCCGTAACATTTCTGGTATCTCCTATACAAACTGATTTACCGAAATTCAATTTTTCTTTTGTAATTTTGATTCCGATTTAAAATAAAACACCGGAACCTCTTGAATGGTTGTAATACACTGATTTCTTTATTGAAAATTCTGATAATGTAAAACTATTTTAAAACTACATATAAATCTTACCGTAGCTATGCCTAACACTTATCTACCATATGCGGAGCGGGTGTCCTCTCGGCATAATAAGCCGTTCTAGCCCCACACAGGGACGAGCAGTAATAATTATGCCACACACATGCGCGCATGTGTACAAGCTAGAGCCACAAACATTTTATTGATAACTTAAACAATCCTAAAAATATAAATCCGACCTAACAAGCCTTAGGAAGATAATCACTCTCAGTAGGCGACGTGTATATTCGGTGCCCCTTAGACTGCTGCACACACATGTTCTGTGAACAAATTTCTTATTATTAAACTGCAGTAGTCTAAAGTTTTCCAAATATTGATATTGACTTATATATCTCTGTAAACACTTTGAAAATCAGGTAGGGGCCCACATACCCTTAGGTTCTTATCTTGCAGATTGTTGCGATGAATTCAATTCAGTTTGGCAGCCATCATGTGTTTGGTAAACTAATTTCGATACCTCTCACACAAACTGAACGAACAATCCTCTTATATATATTTAGAATTATTATTAACAAAACTAGCGCGTATAACCACTTTGCTCGAATTAAATAATTTATTTCATATACAGAGTTAACCATTTTTCGGTTTCAAAAGTAAAGACAAATAAAGCACTACTAAAGCTATGATTTCGGTGAAACTTTTATAATGCCTCGACCTTGCCATTATGTACGAAATACAATGCCATATAAATGACTGCCTCTGAATTGGTTGCAGCACTGGATCTTTTTGATATAGTTTTTGACCACTTTTTCGCAAATTTTGGGCGATATCTTGACGGATGTTGGTTTTTAAATTCCCCAACATTTAGAGATAACCCGCGTAAACCGCGTAGCTTCACAAAAACAGTCTAACGGCGTCAAATTGCATGATCTTGGTGGCCAATTGACGTCACTGAAACGTAAAATTATGCTTTCTGGAAACTTCTCATGCAATAAAACCGTAATTGATCGTGTTGTGTGGCTCGTGGCTCCGTCTTGTCGAAACCACATATCATACAGTTAATCAGCTTCAATGCAGGTCAAAAAAAACGTCGTCATTTAGCGCTCTGAGTTGAAATTCGGATTATCCGCCATACTTGCAATAACAGAAGCGATATTTTCGACAGTGCGTACATTGCAATGATGCACAAGCCTGATTACATCTGTAACGCTTCGAGTCTCTTCCAATTTCTTTATAATCTTGCCAATTCATTGCATAATAGGTCGATTATGATGACCATAATTACTCTGTAATGCACGAAAAGTGCCCATGTTTGAATCACCACTTTTATAGTAAATTTTAACTATTTTTACGCGTTCTTCGATTGTATAACGATCCATCCAAATAAATAACACTTCAGATGACAGGTATTTAACAGCTGATAGCCTTGCCAGTCCGGCTGTTTTGAAACCAATCAATCTGGCAAAAGATTAAGCTGTGCCAAGTTATCGTACCTACCAGCTAGTCTGCCAGCCAGATAGACAAACATCGCTCAATCGGTTTGAAAAGTCATGAAACACATTTAGTCAAAAGACACTTTGTACCTTTGATGTGTCATTCTGTGTTATGTTGTTTTTTTTTATCAAATGGTACATATATATTCATGCATTCAGTTGGAAGTATAAGAATGTATTATTTTTCAAATGAATAAAAATAACAATAATAATTTATATAAATTAACAAAGTTATTTGATTTCCTTAATGTAATCAGACACTCGCTATAATGTTTCAGTATTCACTTTTAGTTCATAAAATACAATTTAAAGTATTTCCAAAAATTAATTTTGAAGTACAAGTCTACGTTTAATACGCGTGTATATCGTAACAACAGGAAGATGCGCAATATATTCCGTCAAAAATATCGAAAATTGGTCTGTAAAATACAAATTACATACTTTTCACTTAAATTTCGTATCGCCTTTAAAGTAGGCCCATATCGAAATAATACATTTACGTCAACGAGTAGTCTAATAGTCAACACATTTCATAAATACATTTTTCGGAAAAGTCTTTAGTTCTCGCTGTGAATTCCCTTTTATACGTTTTGTATCGACTGAAAACAGGTATCTCGATGATTGAGTTTTAGAAAGAGGAAAACGTGAGTTGGAGCCGCCATGGAACGATAGTTAGCTTGATAATATTTGTTGAATTTTTTAGTTAGAAATTTATTTGTAATCTTGTGGGATAGTGCGTTATCTTTTCTTTACACAAATGGAATTTCTTTCCAAAAATCTGTTTTTTTTTCGACGAATTTACTTTGTCGAACACGGGAAAACTCTCAGATAATATTCTTTATTTAGCGTTTGACTTCCTGATAGGAATTTCGTTCTGCACACGTTATGTACTCAAAGAAACATGAAGTTCTTTTTGGAATAAAAGCTTAAGTCAAATTCATTTTCCACTAATTGTATCGATTATGAAAATCGTAAAACATCAAATTAAGAAAACATGAACATTATTGAATTCTCGTCTATGGTTATGGTATTCAAGTACCAGATTTTTTTCAGAAATCAGTTTTCGAGTTATACAAACAAAAAAAAAACAAAAAATATATACTTTTTCCGGAAATCAGATTTCCTGGCATTAGACCAACAGTAACCGAGTAAACCGGTTTTCCCGATATTTCTATGTGGAGTCAAATTAAAGGGCTCCTAATGAAATGAGTCCTATTATGGAAAACTATTTTGAACAGATAATTTGAAATGTTCTACTCTTCAAGTCTCGCACAGTATCGCAGACGTAATTAAATAACCTGCCAAAGTTTTATCACAATAAAATGGTTAATATTTGAACCTAAATGAAAACGCACACACTGGCTTTTATTTATATGAATGAACCAGCATCCAGAGCTGGACAGTTTTCACAATTTCAAAAACTGATAGCGCTGAAGGAAAAAAAAGAAAAAATAGTGTAGAAATATAGTTAGTTGCACACATTTATCAACTGACGCAAAATCGTACTTTATCCTTGATGCGTTCTATAAATTTCAATTTCAATTAGAAATTTACTATGCTAGAAAGGGATGGGTGAAGACATTACAAATTGCTACTTATAGTTGAATTCGATTTGATTTTGCAAGGCAATACTCGAGGCAAATAGTTTACAAATTAAATTTTAAACAGACGACTCACCTTTAAACTTAAGCATATTCCTATAAATATTACTTTTTTTTAATCTACTCTAGTCCATAACAAATCGCTTAACGAAGTTTTGTGCCATAGTTTGTTCAGCACAAAGCTGTTTTTAAAATACCGGGTTGTTCATTTTTCGGTTTCAAAAGTAAAGTTAAATAAAACACGCATAAAGCTATGCTTTAGATGAAACTTTTAGTTCATTATAATGATTGGACCTGCCATTATGCACAAAATATAATACAATGTTATTTAAATGACCGCCTCTAGATTGGCTGTAGCAGAGAATCTTTTTGAGGTAATTTTCGAAAAAATACGGCCCAATGAGATCTCCAGAGCGTAATGTGCTCACTTTTGCCGAATCCAGTGGCTTTTCCACAATCACTTCAAGGTTCTTCGAGCCCCAAATACAACAATTTTGGTTGTTGACGTAACCGCCGAGGGAAAAACGAGTCCATCGCTGAAGAAAATTTTGTTCGATTGGCAGCCCACGTTTGAATCACCACTTTTATAGTAAATAAATAACACTTCAGATGACAGGTATTTAACAGCTTGCAGCCCTGCCAGACCGTCGGTTTCGAAACCACTAAGTGTATATCTCTGTATTTTTGTCTTTCCAGAATCGGGTAACCGAAACTAAAAACATGGTTGCTCCACTTATTTCAAAAAGACGGTTTCAAACATCGGTTTCAGTTTTGGAGATTCTGTCTATGGTCAGTGTCTATACATGGTAGTTGTGGTCATCTGAAAGTATTAGTATAAGACTGTCAAATTTGGGCGAAAACGGATTTGTAGTTTGAATATCTTTATATCATTGACCCATTTTAGTTTCAAAATATCAAAACTTAATAAAGTGCATATTTCGGAAATGATGCTCCGGCTATTTCAAAAAGACGGGTTCAAACATCGGTTTTAGTTTTGGAGATTCCGTCTATGGTCAGTGTCTATACATCGTAGTTCTGGTCATCTGAAGGTATTAGTATAAGACTGTCAAGTTTGGGCAAAAACGGATTTCTGGTTTGAATATCTTAATATCACTCACCAATTTTAGTTTCAAAATATCAAAACTTAATAAAGTGCATATTTCGGAAATGAAACGTCACTTTCAACACAGATATGTTGTCAATTGAATGAACTATCTTTTGTGAGAGAGATTAGAAGTTTAATATCTGAACGGATTGGTAATTATTTCCTTTGGCTAGATTTTGAAATTTATGCTGTTGTTAACCACTGTTGAAGTTTTCAAAAGTTTAGATATTTTCAAACTGAGAGAATTGACTTTAGAATTGGTTCACGGATGCCGAGTCATATTACTCTCGGTGTGTACATGATGGGCGTAGCACGATGTACAAGAAGCTTAGTTTTCTTATTATTATTTTTTGTTTCGTGTTGGCAAAGTAGTTTAAGTTCTCTGTGTATATTCAGCACTTGAATGTACGGGACGCAACACCTTCCACAGCCATGTCGTGGATAGCTATAGTAACAGTGTAAACACTATCTAACTGCATAGCTGAATGGAAGAAAAACTGTCTGTAGAAGGGGTATGTTTACTTCTAAGAAATCTGGGGAAAAAAAATTTTGCTCGCAGCAGCAATGATAACAAACAAAACGTACGCTTCTTCGCTTGAATATCCATCCAACAGACGTAGAACCCCAAGAAATGAAAGTGTGGAGAAAAACATTGAAGAGGTTGTCGCAGACTTCAAATTAAATGCACGAAGTGTGAATTTGCATTGAGTACTTGGCTCAGAGATACCTGCGCTCGCATCGAGTATCAAATGGGGTAAAAGACCTTCACTCGTACGAAGGTGTACCTTTGCCCGTAAGCACAGGTAAACTCTGTATATTTCTGTACTACATGCATTTACATATTCACATGTATGGCTAGAATTCATTCAAACCGTGTGAAAGTGATGCTTCAAGGTTTATTTACCGTTTATTTTTATCCGATGCAGTTTGTATCTCTTAACGGCAATACCTACGGCAGCATCAACGAAAAAACGTTCGCTGAGAACAATTACGAGTTTCTTTCTTTTGAAATTTAAAATTGGAAATGCCAAACCAATTAATTTCGTGTTCAACTTGGGAAACGTTTTAATTTTTGTAGATCCATTTCAAAGAAAAACGATTTTGATAAAATTTGATGATGTTTTTTTTTTTTTTTTTTTTTTTTTTTTTTTAAGAAACTGTAGAGAAAACTTTTCGATTCGCAATTTAGCCGCACTTTAGCATGTATTGGTATACAAAATATCACAGACAACGTCTGTTGGTTAGTTAGTTATGAAATATTGTACATATATGGATATTTGGGCAGCTGAAGACCTTTTGCTTGAAGTATCTGAAACATAAAATGTTCTTCACAGATGTTAAAAATATTGGACATATACAAATTTGTGGTTTCCTATTTTTTTTTTTTTGCATGGAAACGACATGGAAGCGCTGATATCGTATTTATCATTTAACTATCATCGACTACTTGCTAAGTCTTGAACAATTGTTCTTATATAGCAAATCGGCAAAGTTTCAGAGAAATTCCAGAAATGTGAATAAAGTCCTTGTGAGCTAGTTAAAATTGTCACATTATTGTTGATAATTTTAAAATTTTAATTTAATTGAGAACATTTGGCAAAGATGCCTTTGAATTGCTTACTATTTTATTACGGGTTTTCTTTGTTGTGTTTAAATTAAATATTCATATTCCTTATAGTCTAATCATTTGACCATAACAATTATAAGGTAATAACAATATAACTTAGATGGAATGGAAAGCGAAAGCTCGAAAGGCTGCTTAACTAAAAGCAACTATGGGTGTAGACACGAAATTGGGCAAACGATGTCGATTACATAGACTTGATTTATTTTTATACTTCACCCGAAGAAATTAAGAAACGATCAAAATGCAATACACAAAAAGAAGCATCTAAGGTACCAACTGCTTTTTGTCCAAATGTTTTTTATGATTATTCAAGTCGATTGAGGGATATCCATATGTCTATCTGGCTGGCTGGCTGATTGATTGATGCGAAAGCTGAAGCAAGCCTTTACGAAGCTTTTTAAAACTTTGCATAGCCTAATATTTTGCCAGGTCGCAGCCGGTCATACCATTGATACTTTCCTTGATCTATTTTCCAAAATCCATTTTTGTTTCTATTATATAATTCCACATTCGTAGACTACAATAATTCAACATTTTGTCCGTCTTGGTGGTTTATAATACGTGACAGAATTTAAGAAAATCTACCGACTAATAACCGCCCTTCAGATATTTCCCCCACAAATAATGATTTAAACCATATTTTCTTGGGTTCAGAATTTTGATATAGTTGTACCAAATTATATTAAATTTGTCAAAAGTTGACCATCTGCAAAAAAAAAAAAAAAAAAAAAAAAATTGCCGTACCTCACAGTAGCCTGTAGTAGCATAAAGTTTTGACAAATACAAGGTGTCCGTCGGGAAGGTATACTACTTTGTTTGTTTATAATTTTTGATTAAATGAAAGAGAATGGATCTTATATTGATAAATGTTTTATTTAATGATGGCAATGGAATACAATTTCAGATAAATGTCCGCCTCTGTTAGCCTTACAAATGCGAGCCCTTTTGAGCACATTTTTCATTACATTCTCACACATTTCACGCGGTATGTCATTAATTTCACCACGAATATTTTGTTTGAGTTGCTCAAGCGTTCCTGCTTTGGTTGCATAAACCTTGCTTTTCAGATATCTCCACAAAAAGAAGACCGAAACAGTCAAATCAGGCGACCGTGGAGGCCAATCAACATCACCATTTCTTGAAATAACTTGTTGTGGAAAGAGGTCTCGCAGTAATTCCATTGTAATCCTGGCTGTATGCGATGTGGCACCGTCTTGTTGATACCATATGTTAATAAAACCCAAAGCGTGCAGTTGTGGTGTTAAAAAGTTTTCAATCATATCACGATATCGCTCCCCACTGACAGTTATCGTTACGCCGTTTTCAGTTTCAAAGAAGTAAGTGCCAATGATTCCTCCTGACCAAATTGCACACCAGACTGTTACTTTTAATAGATGCAAAGGTGACTGACGAATGATTTGTCGGCTTTCCATTTCCCAGAACCGACTATTCTGTTTATTCACATATCCATTCAAATGAAAATGTGCCTCATCATTCATTATGATTTTTTCATGAAAATCGGGGTTGTCAAGGGCGAGCTGTAACATTCTATTGGCATATGTACGGCGGCGTAAATAGTCTTGTGGAAGAAGCTCTTGTGTCAACTGAATCTTAAGTGGAAACAAGTGCAATTCCTTGTGCAAATTTGTGGCCAAAGTTGTTCTTTGAAGACCAAGCTCCTGAGCATGGCGGTCGAATTGCGGTTGATGGATTGTTTTGAACACTTTCTGGAGCAGCAGTAATGTTTTCAGTCGATCTTGTAGTACGTTGTGGTCCATGCTTGGCCCTATCAGCTACAGACCCTCTTTCTTCGAAATCATTCACTACACGATAAACAGTGCGTCTTGTTGGCCGTTGTTTCTCCCAAAAATTTCACGTAACTTTTTCATCGTCACAGTAATCGATGATTCATTTCGATAAAATGGTTTAATGTTGGAAACACTTTGGTTTATCGAATATTTTTCCACAATAAATTTGCCACGGCTCTACTTTACGACTGCCAAATATGAACTGTCAAGACTAATGTTTACCAAAATGGCGGCAAAACAAAGTAGTGTACCTTCCTGACGGACACCCTGTACAAATTCATGAGTTTATTAACAGCATTAACATTAACTATTGGAAAAATGATACACAAAGCGTATCGATGGAGTTTGAACATGAAATAATTTGTTTTCTTTGTGAGGCAGTATATTTTTTTGTTACTGGAATATGGTAATAATGTATCTATATGTATATATGCATGTGTATGTGTATTTGCTTATATATGTGTATATTCGTATGCATGTATAGGTATATGCATATATGCAAAAATTGCGATATTTCTTTCAATTTTGTGGCGGACGCATTGTGTATCATATAACTATAACCATGCGGTCATATAATTTACAATTATGACATAATTTAGCAACAAATAATAAATTTGAGAATTCTGTGTGCTACAGAAAGCTATTTGCGGCATATGAACAACGCAGGCTCAAAAATGCTTATATGTTAGTGGAAAAGATTGCTCCAAATTAACACTAGCATGACAAAATTCACTATTCTCTGTCACAACTTTAAAAGAGTGCATTTAGAATTATATGACTAGAAATATAACTTGTACACAATAGGTTTCAACTGAACTAATGCACAATTAAGAATACTTCACAATGCATCTATTCATATTTAATACCAGTTTTAGCGTGCACTCAATTATTACCCTTATTTCCCGTCATTGTAATACAATGATTCCGATAACCTATTTCCGTTTTCCAACACAAGTTAATGCGATTGCATTAATTTTTTTTTCATGTCATTTAAATATTAATAAAAACCACCCACAAACAACTTATTGATAATGGAATAAGAAAACAATTCGATTGAATAAATATAAAAATTGTACAATGGCATTTTTTTGCCATTGGCTGGTGTCTGCCACAAAAACGATTATGTGGCTTTTGGTACATTGCAATTACATGTATGTGGGGTTTTGAGCTGAAAGCCTACACTATATAAAATATCAACACGAATATTAAGTATTTACCATGTATTCCATACAGTTTGTCGAATATGCACATATACACCCACCCTTATGTACATACATATACACACATGCACATGATTATGTGTAATGTCGAGGGTATCAGAGTTCCATAAAATAGCACACATACGAACAGACTGAAAACATGTGTAATTTGAAAGTCACACACTGGTAAGCTTTAAAAAATTCCATTGTAACAAATACGATATAACACAATGGTCAATACCTGAAAAAGGGTTATATCCTTCACCGACAATATCTTCTGGTTGCTGATAATATCGTAAAAAGGCCAATACACTAACGAACGGCTTATGTACGAGTACGTAGTACAGCTTCCTCCCGTTGGTGTGCACAATTACACTCTATGGTGGAGTCTAATATTAGAATCGGAAATAATAGAACGTGAAATCCGGATTATTTTCTATAAAATAAACTTGTCAAATGTTTCCAAGTGTCTTATATTTTTTCCGCGACTCGAAATATCGTGACCAAAATGTGCTTATGAAAATCGCCAAAAAAAAGTTTAGTAAAAAATTATAATAATAAAATAAAGTATCGGCAGAAAAATCAATGAAAAATTGCACAAATTAAACTTCAAAAATCATCTGAAACTAATGTGTTATTTGTCATGTGACTTATCACCCAGTTGACCATTGTTTTGAAAGAAATATTGACCCAAAAGGATTATATTTTGTAGGACGATTGACCAATTGCTTGCTTTTTTAAAATAAAACCAACTGTATTCCTACATTACCCCAATAAATATTGCAAAGCAAACGCGTATTCCAATTTTTTTTTTATATTTATAATTATTTGTTCATAAAATGAATTAACAATGAGTATTCAAATCTGAAGTCTAATGATGTTTAACATGTCCACCCATTGTCAGACATAAATTGAGTTATAATAATTGTTAACTGTTCTAAAAAAAAAAAAAAAAAAAAAAACACGACAACAAAGATACAAATAATATTTCTCTTCTAAGCATTAATATTTAAAGTGTTGATGGTTAAAGCCTCAGTGTCCCTTTTTTTTAAACGAAAGTGCCCACGGTAGTTGAAGATATTGCGAGCAAATGGATTGGGATGAGATACTAGTTTTGGTAAATATTTGCCAGCGAATATTGCAATTTCCTCACTAAAAAGTGTAATATTTAAGTCGCAATGTATATTTGAGTTTTTAATATACCACGGAGCAATTGTAATCAATCGCAAGATTTTCTTTTGATGCTGCTGAATTTTTTCTACATTGGAAGCTGAAGCAGTGCCCAACAGCTGTATACCATAACACCAAATGGGCTTCAAAATAGACTCGTATAATAAAAGTTTGCAGTCTAGACTGATGGTTGCATTTCGGCCCATCAGCCAATGTTTCTGCGATAATTTAAGTTTCATCTGAGTTAGTTTGATGTCATTGTGGAATTTCCATGCCAGTCGCTGATCAAGATGAATACCAAGGTATTTCACATGTGAGAGTTGAGGAACTATTTGGTTATTTACACGAATATCAGGCACCTTTCTCTTCGTAAAGTAGAAGTTACGTGGACATATTTTTGTTCGTTAACTTTTATTCTCCATAGATTTAAGTACTGTTCCAGCTGAGCAATATAATCCTAAAGACGACGGGATGCTTCACGATGGCTCTCATGGGTGCTAATGCAGGCTGTATCATCGGCAAAAGTAGATGTGTGGATGGTACCACTAACAGACATTTTGGAAGTATATATTAAATATAAAACAGGTGCCAGTATGCTGCCCTGTGGCACACCGGCAGCTTTAGATTCCATTATCATTTTTTTTGTTTCTTAATAATAATAATATAATAATAATATATATATATAATAATATAATAATAATAATATATAATAATATAATATGGCCGCTGATTTTAATAAAATCCATTTTTCAGTGTTTGTGCCTGCATTTTTGAAACGCATTCATTGCAAAATGCCATTACTTGGAAGCTAGGAAAACTGTATTGACCTACAAGCACTTGCAGGCAATACATTTATCTCGTATTGCTCAACAGATATTTTTAATGTACTAACAGTTTCATGCCTTTGTACATTAGATAGCTTACTTGACATCCTTATCGAAATTAATTAAATTTAAAAAAAAATACCTATATATGTATTTAAGAATCCATTTCTGTTTTTCCAACAAAAATATAACAATCGATAATTAATTTATCTCTACCTAAAGAAACAAAATTGGTTTTCTTTTTTCGAATACTTAATCAGTAACTCAATAATGAGACTGCGTAGATAAAGGGTGTCTTAACAATAACGCAAGTTTAAAATTTGGTGCCATTCGAAGTATCATTGTTTGACATTTGAACAATTGTTATTGTTTGCCAATAGAAGGTACGAGGTTAGTAAAAATGAAGCGCTACACGAATGAACAACGCATTCTCATTGTGAAATTGTTCTACCAAAATGGTGAAAGTTTTGCGGCTACAGTTCGCAAATTACAATCTATTTGGGGTCACAATAATGCTTCAAAAGAGTCAACTGTAAAGAGATTAATGGATAAATTTGCCAAAACTGGATTTGTTAGTGATGTAAAGACAACAACGCGCCTTCGACAAGGTCGATCGACCGAAAATGTCGCAGCTGTACGTAATGATGTCGTTTAAACTCCATCTACCTCAATTCGACTCAGCAGACTCAGCTCAGCAAATTGGTGTCTCCAAATCCACTATGCAGCGAATTTCGACGAAAGATTTGCATCTTCATGCATACAAAGTTCAACTGACTCAGGAACTGAAGCCAGCTGACCATGGACAGCGAAGGGAGTTCGATAATTGGGTATTGGAGAGGCAACATGAAAATGCTGATTTTGCCGATAAAATCATTTTCAGTGACGAGGCCTATTTCCATCTTGATGGCTTCGTCAATTAACAGAATTGTCGCATTTGGGGTGAGGAAAATCCTCGAGTGATTCACGAGAAGCAAATGCATCCTCAACGTGTCACTGTGTGGTGTGGATTTTGGGCTGGAGGAATCATTGAACCTTTTTTTATGAAAATGGGGCGTGTTAAGCGCAAACAGTCAATGGTGTTCGGAATCGTGAAATGATAACCAGTTTTTTCTTACCTAGAATTGAAGAAATGAATGTGGAGGGCATGTGGTTTCAACAAGACGGCGCCACATGTCATACAGTTAGAGAAACAATTCAATTGCTGCATCAGTCATTTAAATCTTGCGTTCTTGTTGTGGTCACATTAATGAGTAACACAATCTATCGATTGCACAAGCATAAGCTGGAAAATCCCGCGAATTTATTAAATACGGTGAGGAAAAAGACTAATGAAACTACTTTGAAATCTTTGCTATTTGAGTAACCAAAAACCGGATATCTGAAAGTCTCGATATTTTGGGCATACAAACTGTACCAACTGGAACAATAGAGCCACAATCACTTAAATAAGCTTGCAAGTGAAACTAAAAATACATGAGCTCAAGCAACTTTGGCACATTTGTAAAGCATTTTTAAATAACGTAAAGACGAAATCAAAATCCATACCCACTTTTGTTATAGCTGGCATAAATATATTTACAAACAGACATATTTACTAGTGCTTTAGTACATGAACCTAAACAAACATATACTTACATAAAAATGAATGTATAAATACACCATAAAATGAACCACGTAGTCGTTTACGACTATAAAACTGCACAGACAAACCTTCATAAATGTGTAAACACTTATATGCCAATGTGTATACATACGTGTATATATGTATACACACATATATGCGCTTATAGCGCTTGTTTCAACCGATAGGACACTACAAATATGTAGATATACATGTAGTAGTTATATACGTTGTATGAAAACGAATAAAATAGTGTTATTCACTGGCGACAAACGACAAAATGGACCTAAAAAATCGATCTGGTCTGGACTTGTGACCACATTCACTTGATAGTGCTTTGACTTTGGTTTTAACAAAACTGAAACATGGTGTTTAACCGAGACAAGGCGCTATCATCACCAACATCATCATCAACCTCCTGCTGCATTGGGCACAGTTGCCTTCAAAGTCGGCTATTAAACGGTATGATGAGTATTTCACAGGCGGCAACTGTCATGATGTCTGTACTCACAAGGAAAGACGATTTAAGTGAAGTTAGGACAATGTCGGGTTCATTCCAGGTTATGGTTGCCTTTATTAAAAGTGTCATGCGGGTTGTGGTTGATACCAAAATCTCTGGTAGAGACTTTGTGCTCGAATGTGGAGTTGCATTGCAATCGGGTGCTACAGACCCATAGAGTAGCAGAGGTGGTAAGATAGGCCTCACCTCCGCCAATGGGGATTATGTTCCATACGAATCAATCGATCAGTAATCAATTTGGTATCTCCTGGCTGGAAGAAAGAGCTGACAATTGCGGTAATACCAAAATTGTCAGCGCCTTTTCCTAGATAGTCCAAGTTTTTCTTTGCAATCGTATTGTGATACGCCTAGTGTGGGTAGGCGGGTGTTTCCTAGGATGCTTTGTACCGCTTACCCCTAAAACGCAGGCCTCTTTACCTGATCCTTTAATTAAGCAGGCAAAGGTATGATGCTTGCGTACAAAAACAAAGTAGTGTGGCCTTGTGCCAGGCGCCTTAGGAAAAGGTGGATTAGCTAGGAAAACACTGTTCATATCTATCCGAGGTCTTCCTAGATACCTCAACTCCTAGCCGGGAGGTAGCTCACTTCACTTTGGCCGAGTGAGGGAGTGGGACCTGAGGAAGCTTTTCCAAGGGACCTACTAGTTTGGCTAATCCTTCGAGATTAGTTTGAGTACCCCAAAGGGGCGCTTGCCGTCGCTAGAAGAAAGAAAGAACACATAACCAAGAAAGAAAAGCATATGATTAGAAAACAGCACCTGAGTGGTGGCACACCATAGGTAAGGCTTTCACAGCGAGACTCATGTAAAACTTTCACATCAGTTGTAATATGCCTAGTGTAATTAGCACACTGTGGGTAAGGCCTTCACGGCGAGGCTCACGTTAAACCCCAGTGGACTCTGTCCTTCTTAAAACGCATATTTGCGTCGAATGGAACTTTTAAAATTCCTTTGTACTCAGAAGTTATGGCGAATTTTCAAAACAGAATTTTTTTTTAAAAATTGCATGACATTTCTAAATAAGAATGGAAGAGATTATATGTTTTTATTATCATAGTTTATGCCATTAAAACTCACTTTGTCATCTAAGCGCTATTTCCAAATTCCACATATTTCAAAAGTTATAATAAAAAAACTGATTTCCTTGCATCCCATGAATGAGATATGGGAGAGCTCCTCACATTCTGTGAGCTTACACGCATTCTATTTTTAGACTCAATCAACGAAATTTACATGTAAACGACGTCAGAGTTTGACATCAGACTTACCGATTACTGGACTACTAGAAATGATGGACACCTGCAATGTAAAAGTACTCAATTCAAAATTTGTCTCCGACAAAGTTGAAAACGTAAGCCTGCTGCCTGATGATATGAGCAGCGTTTATGGTCCTGGTTCCGCAACTGAAAAACCCTGGTTTTGACTATTCCATTCCGGTAATTTTAAAGTCAAAAATGTACTTCGCTCTGGAAGGCCAATTATCGAAAATAGTGATGGAATAATAGGAATCGTCAAGTCCGACAGATTGAAAAAGTTATATAAGTCTCTATACAAAAAAAAGTTCGATATTTGTGTGCCACACGAGTTAATGCAAACAAAAAAAAACCTCATGGATCGAATTTCTGTTTCCGAATCGATGCTGCGTTTGTGGCGAATCCACCCTTTTCTGAAGCATCAGAGAAAACAGTCATGGTCGAATAGCGGTGAGCCGGCACAAAAAGTGGTCAAGCCAGGGTTAATTGGCAGGAAAGTCAGGTTGTGTGCTTAATGAGATTGACAAGAGAAATGTACTATGAGCTGCTCCCCTACGACCAAACTCGTGACTAAAACTTGTACTATCAACCTTTGGAAGATCTGAGGGAAGAAATCTCTTAGAAGCGACCAGCTTTGGCCAATAGAATTGATATTGTGTTCCATCAGGACAACGCCAGGCTACATACATCAATAGTGAGTTGGTTGGTCAACTCTATGTTAATTTGGAGTACCAGAAAGCGTTTGCCGATATAGTCAAATAATAGTCTCCGGCTCCGATTTGATAAAATTTCAGGTTGTACCAAGTTTTATGAAGTTTCGTAAATTTACGGCATGACTCAATGGGCGACATTTGGTCAAAAGATACCCGGTGTCTTAAACGCCTTCTTCTAATCTTTTTGGGCGCTTGAAATGATTAATACGGGGAGACGAAAAGTCAACCAAAGAAATATAACCCAATTTTTAATTTTTTTAATTTAATTTTATTTTTTTTTTTTTTGAAATATCATCCAGTAAATTTCCATACAAATTTGGTTGAACTTTCATATGTAAAAAATGGCCCAAAAATGCAATGTGAAAAGGAGCCTTCTTTTTTTTGGACAGAATTATTAGCCTCTCAACCACCTGCTTTCGATGTTTATATAACCTCTTAACTGCAAGGTATTTTTTTCGTTAATTAATTGCGTATTTCAGATTAATTTTTGCTTTTAAAGGTAGAAAGGTAGAAATATGTATTAAAAAATCGGGCGAAATCGAGGTCTTTTTTTTTATTTAGGTAACAACTTACATATGTTTAAAAGAAATGACTTTTAAATAAAAGTAAATAGGAAGAATACATTTTCAAAAAGTCACACGATTTTCATCTGTGAAAATAAAAAAAAGTTAAATAAATAAATAATAGTTGTTAACAGTGACATACAGTTCATAGACAACCAAAATAACAAAGATTTTGTGCTGATTTTTTATCATTCTATTTAATATTTGCGCCAATACTTCGTTTTGCTCCTTAAATCATATTCAGGACTGTATTTAAAATATCAAAAAACGTCAGCTACTTACGCACAACTTACCTTAAGCAACTTATTTTGACGCCTTACGTATGTAACACTAAGCGCATAGTTTTGTTCGACAGTGTAGGCTTTAATGTTATTTGTTCGGGGCCACCTGAAAGTTAACAAGATTGGGTTAAACTGCTCCAATACGCACAACTTATCAAATTGTACACAAGTATGATTTAGCAGTTCCAAATTAACCGTTTTAAAAGTGCTTAAAAAAATTTGTATTTTTTTTTGTAGTTTCGATCCAAAATCAGGGCTTAGGAATATAATACTATTGGCTACACTTTTCTAGTATATATTTGTTCGAGTTGTTATTAATTCCAGTAATTTAACCATCCAGCCATGCAGAAAACTATGCGAAACTTCCTTAAGTACGAAGCAAACTTCAGCTAATGGTACCGAGCATCTAGGATTCAACCGCATGCTTGGGAAAAATCTCGCTGCTTAAATAATTGTAGATTTTTGTTGCGAATTTTCAATAGGAAAATAATATGGTTTTTTTACTTTATGCATTGAATTTACAGCTATTTTAACTATTCGTTTCCACTGAATTATATTATATTGTTTTTACCAGGTTATTACCTCTAATTGGAAACGCAGATCAATACATATTTGTGGTAAAGAATTTACAATATCTCAAGTAGGTCTTTAATCATTTGCAATAACATGTAAGATATTCCAAGTTACATTGCAGCTGCAATATATTTCAGTCAGTTATGAATTTAGATATTTACGTCACGACACATTCGACTCCTAAAATGCATAACATCTAAAATCATCTAAAACACACACAAGTGCAACATCATAAAATGCTTTTAAAAAAAAGTCTAAAAACTACACAACATTAATACACCCATGTACATATTTATATTCTTCACTCCTTTATATGTGTAGGTAGGAAGGTTCGTACAACTTAATACATAAATATTTCCATAAGAAAACAAACGCACACATGTATACGTTTGCAAGAGAGAAAGGAGAACACAACACATTCATAAAAACGACAAATACAATTGAGGTTTCACTCGAGCTGAATTGAAATGCTATAAAGTGGAAAACTATACTACTTTCTTTTATCGTAGTCTACGAACGATACTGCCACAAAATAGAAACATTACATTTGCTATTCATGAAATATGCATAAAATTTGAATTAGAAAAAGAAAAGGAACGTATCAAGTCTCACACACCTCACACAGCAACCAACATAGTTTTGAAAGTCTTTATAGAAGATGAAAACTCGAGAAAGAAAAATAGGGAAAATAAAAAGATCTACTTTTGGGTTTTATGTTTTTTTTTTTGCCTTTCGTATCTGTTATTCCTTTCACATCTGCGAAGAGGAAATAACTATTAAAGATGAAAAAAGGACATTAAGATTTGACAGGTGCAAAACGGGGGAAAAATGTTATTTGCAAAATTAAAGTTAGTTTTGAGGCACGGATTGAAATAGAAGTACTACATGTATTTTGGACATAAAATCTGTATAATTGTAGAAGTTTTATGTCTGCACAATATACTATAATGCTTAGAATTAATGCCTATGTTGAACTTTGTGTTTGAGTGACGCAGAGATGCATTGATTAAGCGATTCATATAACTGTTTGGTAAAGAAATTAGGAAAGCCTTGGTTTCAAAATAAAGATGTTAAGTTAATTTATACCAATATCTACGAAAGTGTTGGAAGAATTTGGAATATAAAATAAGATCAAACTAAATTGTTCTATTGCGAAAAATTAAGCTGTGCTCCAGTACTCTTTTCCACTTGATGTAAAAATTCTAATTGTTGTTCTCTAACAACAAGCATTATCTTTCCCAAAATGAGCAAAAGTTGTGATGACAAACAAGTGAACTGACATATAAGATTATAAGATGTGTTAAAAATAAGTTGAATTTTCAAATTTCGCGGGCTACATACAT